>WEKW01012781.1:0-37276 GCA_013389905.1 Sula dactylatra
TGGAATATATCAAAATTGGAGTTCCAAAAAGATTTCTTGGTATGAACAAGGCTATCATAAGCCTGTCTTTTCAGTCATTCTAAGAAGAGCTGTAGGACTTCTTTATCTCTCATTTCAAATGAAGAATTTCTTATGGAAAAAAAAATGTATTATCTAGGGGTATTTATGCCAGCCATATCAATATAGCATCTGAAATAAATAGCATTGCCAAACTGGTGTATCCGGTGTCAGCTTGAGTAGTGTGAAGGAATTAGCATTGTTTCCTTGCCCTAGTGCAAAAGATCATTGGAATATGGTGTGCCTGTTGTGCCAGCTGCCTTTGTGCTACAAAGCTGGACGGAAGGTATGCGTTAAGCACTCTAAAGAACTGCTAAATTATGTTTGTGCTCTAAGAAACATCTACAGATTCCTGTTGCTTTTGCCTATTGATGCGCTACACAAAGTAGGCAGGCGAGTGTTACTTAATGACTTTTGCAAGTGTCAGTCTGTATGTATAGCAGATTTAAGAACAGATTGGTTTGAAACGTAAAACTTATATTTTTACTTTTTACAACCTTCAGTGAGAAAGGGGTCACTCACCTAAGTGGTGTTATAATGGCATTCGCCTCAACCCAACTCCTTCCACAAAGGGAGAAAGCCCAAATAAAGCCCAGTTATTGTGAGGTTACCTTTTGGTCACTGTGTCAAAAAGCCTCTGCCTCCATCTGGCATTCAACAGGACTCTACACAGATTAGTGCACTGTGGAATATAGCTCGTCAGAAGATTTATGTCTGTCTTGATATCTTAGTGCTTTGATTTTTCTTAAAGCAGGAGATACACGTATCTTTGTATATATTCACAAATTGCTCTGAAGCATTGCCCGTTTCATTTGTGTTTGCTGTTGATGTTTCTCTTTCCAACCTGCCCAACTATTCTAAGAAGGGCTCAATGTAAAGTTTTCTGAGATTACTTTATGAAATTATTATCAAAAAAAGTATTAGAAAGCAGGTTCCTTAATAGTTTTCCCAATCTCGCTAACATCTTTTGCGGTTATCTAAACTCTCACCTTGCTGACAAGCTTCAAGTACATATGTCCTAGTTTGCAGAATTGCACTTACTAAAATAACCATTAATCATGGTCATGTTGCTAGCCTAGATTCCCTTCCTTAAGAAAATTAGCATCTCTGCCTGGAGGATTCTTACTGTGATCTTACTGCTTACCAGTTGTGACAGGGCTGGTTCTCTGTCATGCAACTATTTGCAACTTACGAGTTGTGACATCTTTGAACATACCATGGCAATTAAAAAGAGAGAGGCAGACATTAGACTGGGATAAAAATAAGTGTAATTACGTCAAAAGTAATATTAAAAGTATGACAAATCATCGTGAGTGAGAGGCAAGAGTGGCAGGATCTCACAGGATTCATGAATTCTTATAATTTCTGTTTCTTTTTTCATTATGCATTGCTGAGTGTTGTGGCTCATTAAAATGTGTCAACTCTTACAAATAACTGTGGGAAAATTGACATTTAGATTACCTCCTGTCAGCCTTTCTTTAACAAAAAGCCACTGAAAGTGACTCTTCAACACCTCCCCCTAGCTGCTCTCACAAAAAAACCCCTGTGCCTTTAGAAACACAGGTGGGAAACTTATTGTAAAGTTTAGGTATGGTTCTGTGTCTGATTTTATGTTGGACAGAGTAGTGCTGTATTTACGAAAGGATGAATTACTATTTTTTCATTTATTTTACAGTCCTTCCAATAGATAACACATTTTTTTTATCCTCTGCTTAGCACTGTGCTGCATTGGACTAATACAGCATGCAGTAACGGTACACTAGGGGTCAGGAGGGATTGGTTTATAAGGAAGGATTAGAAGAGTTTAGCAGTGTGAGTGAGGCTTTCAAAGGTATCCAGAGATGGTCAATCAACAGTCCCCTCAAAATAACAAGGCTCAATAGAGTTCATATATAGAGAAAACTCCTATCCGTGCCTGTCCATGATGTTGTACTCCACTGAAAATGCGTTTGAAAATATTTGTTAGCACAGCTCCTGTGTGAGGGGGATGTTGCTCTCACCCTGCATAAAATGACTAAACCCAAAGGTCTCAGTTCTGCAGCTAATCCCTGTGGTGGGATTTTCATTAACTGTCTCTGATGCCTTTATGAGCATGGAGGCTGCATCATCATCTTACATCATTATATTTTATTTGACGGCTGCCAAGAACTTGTGAGCTCAGACTAGGTAAAAGCATCTTGCCGGGGAATTTGACGACATTCCTACTGAATTCAATAGCGTGCGTGTTCCCTAGCAAGATCATAGTACAAATAAAATATAGCTGTTAATTTAAACATCTGTTAGGATTTTTCAGGGATTTTTTTTTGTGAAGATAACTGGTCTAGGTTGAAGTATAGTAGTGAAAGCTTAGTGTTTATAGCAGAAATAACGGGCTGTGCTGCAAGAGACTTAATGTTTGCTGTCATGGAAACCTGTTGCCTTGGAACATGACTAATGAGACCCAGGCTAAGAGGAAGGAAGAAGCTATTCTTGAAATTATTGTTCAGCAAACCCTAAGGAAGACCAGCAATATACATTATCATAAATTATAGTTATTTCAAGTTCTGTTATCTAGTCTACTTATCCTTTTCTTTTTATTTACTTATTTAACAGCTCTTGTAACCACATGTTTTCATACAAAGAATGCAATAAAATAGTTCAAAGATAATCTTTTGGCCATATAGAAACAAATAGCATCTTATTTGCATTCCTCTTTCCCAGTACGCTACAAAATTTGTCCAACTTTTGTGGAAAGGACACACTGAAAACAAACTTGTGTCTGGAATGTCCCAGTAAGCCAGGGGATAGTTAGGAGTTTAGCTGAGGATTTTTGCCTTTGGCTGTAGTTGTACATTTTAAAGACAGTCCAGGTATATGAGGTAGGGAACATTTCTGTGTACCTATCCATATGGAAAAATCCAGTTACCCCTGTAAGATTGCTGGTCTCTAATGCTGAAAGGAAACTTGGTGGGGGGAACATACAGAAGGTATCTTAAGGTTTATTTTACCCTTCTGTCATCATCTCCTTTTAAAATTCTGCTGAGAGAATTCTCTCTTCTGGAGCTTCCTGCTCCAAACCCAGTATGTGTTATTACACACCAGATTCTGCAATGGAGAATACAGTGCTGATGTTTTTTTCCTGCAAAGGTGAATTTTGTGAGTATGTTGAAAAAAACAGTGCTGAATGTAGAACCCCTAGTTACACAGGGTGACAAATTCATTACAGCTTGCTGTGGATTCCAGCTGCTCTCTGGACCAGGATCTTGCATGAATAAATTGTCAGCAGCTGTGTAAGTCTCCCAGCCTTGCAGAGATCATGATTCAGGGTCCTTCTGGAAGCTAACAGGGAGAAGTCAGCCCTAGCTGAGCGGAGCCGCCAACGACAAATCACAGAGGAACATCTTCACAGAAGTTTCAGGTGAAAGAATGTGTTCGTTTTTATTTCTCGAGAGGGCTTGGGATGTGGTCCTAGGTGAGTATTATGCTGGATAACAGCTCTGAAACAGCAATCTGCCAATGTGGCAAGAAACGAATATTCCAGAAAAAAGAACAAAGAACTGGCTGGGTTTGTAGGCTGACAGCTGCATTTGGGGGGAAGGAGGATTTTTTCTGGTGTCTGTTGTCAGTCACAAAGTGGTCCTTGTTCTCAGAGAAGAAACTGGCTTGGGTAGTCAGTTCTTGTTTGGCAAGGACTGACAGTGTTATATTGGCAATGACAAGAATGTTCTGCTGGCAAAAAGGGCACTGCGGAGGGCAATGAAATATAAATTATTTTTAAATATGGTAATCAAACATTGGTTCATTCTGGTTGGGTTAATATGGTGAAAACCACAACATTTAGCATGGCAGTCCTGTTGATGATGATGAAAATAATTAATATGCCAAAACTGTTATGTAGTAATGTATATTCTAACATTTATGTTTAAGTCTGGCATAAAAGTGGAAAGCCTAGGACCTCAAGAAATTGTCTTGTTCATCCTTCAGTCCCAGGCAGGGTCAGCTGCACTTACATCAGATCTAAGGGGTGTTTTTCTAACTTCTTCAAATCAGCCTGTGGTGGAGATCCCAAATGGGACAGTCTGCCCTGAAACTAAATTCCCCCTGTCAGTTGAAATGCTCTTCTTAATGACACCTCCATCTTCCTGACTGCAACATAAGCTCAGTACTACTTGTGATATCAAGCATAGGTATAGAAATCCCTTTATTACCTTTCTCTTTGCAGCAGCCTTTTAAGGGGTTCTCTGTTTTGCTGCCTAACTCCCAGCTAGTGCTTAGGGAGCAATGGAGTACAAGGATAGCTGTGCCCTCAGCATGGGGCACTGGGTGGTTTTAACCTTGATTCTGTTGCCTGAACCATATTCAGTTGAGGCTCATTGGTAGCTGGTCAGAAAATTTAAATAAGTATATTGATGAAAACCAGAAGCATAATTCCTTTCTCTTTCTCCTATTTTCTTCCACTCTGTAACTGCTCATAAAAACCGTGTATGAGGCCTAGACTCAGCAAAGTACTTTCAGGTGTCCTCTGTTACAAGCTCATAAGAAAGCTCAGACTGCTTTAACAGGGCCACTTGCATTTTTGAAGTTTAAAGAAATCCCCCTGCTTTGCTGGCTCAGCACTGTGGAAACAGTTATTTCTTTTCAGATGTAGGAAAGGGAAGTTCTCTTCACTATTACAACTCTGGAGTCATGCTTTAAGTGACATAAACAAGAAATAAAGTTTGCTTAAATTGTAACAGGCGATGGCTGCAGTTGGGAGGTTCCTGCACATCACTTTGCAGCTCAAAAGCGGCAGAATTGCTCACTGACAGGCAGGGCTCTTCCGGAGGGGGTTGAATACTTAGAATACGAAACTGGGTAAGTTTTGAAACCAAGGCAAACAGTGAAGTAAGACATTATAAAAGGGATTTCTGCCTTGCTGGCTTCTCTGCCAGGGTGCTGGGGTCAGGAGACAGGGATGCTTCAGCTATGCTGCAGCGGGCACAGCTGGGCAAAGCTGTCCCTGCGGGTGGGGGCCCGGGCTCAGCCCGGTGCCCGCGGAGGAGAGGGAGAGCTGCTGCCCTCGTAGCACCATGTCTCTTCTGAAGGCAAAGTGCGCAGCCCGTGACAGACCCTAGGTACGCAGTGCAGGTGGGTTTGCCGCCCAGCACGCCTGGGCAGAAGTCGCTTGTGCTTGTCCTTCATCCCCGCGCTGCCCCGCTGCGCTGCAGGGCCCCGCAGAGCTCTCCACCGCCGTGCTCTAGAAGTGCAAAAGCTGCAGGTTTAACTTGCTGTGGCTTTTGCAATGCAGTGAGGGCTGGGCCGAAACTCAGACGTGCAGTTTAATGAGACGTGGCCACGTCCCACGTAGGATTCGGCTTCGAAAAAATATATCAGCTTAAAATGCTTTTACTCTAAGTGTTTCACTGTGTGGGAAGGGCTAAGAGCACACGTAGACAGCTGATCTCTGAGAGTGTGGGGGTCGGGTTAGTCGCATTCAGCGGATAAGCACCCAGACAGTGCCCCCAGCTGCTGTGGTGGCTTCCAGAAGAAATGGGAGACCAAGTCCTTTGGGGTGCTGGGAGGAGTGAAGGAGTGGGCTGGGAGACACGAGGGTTTGCTGTTGGTTGACTTGTCCTGCCAGGTGCTGACGAGCAGAGCAGCCTTTGCATCCTGTGCTAATAAGGTTGCCCTACACGTTATAGCCAAGTTGGAGCATCCAGTTTTCTCCGAAAGAATAGGAGAAATCTGAGACCCCATATATTCGCAGATTACTTGGGTAAAAGGAAAAACTAACTGAAAAGCAAAGGGGTGCTCAGAGAGGGATGAGAGCCTCTGTTTTCTTTCTGTCCTTAATGAAGATACAAGGACCGTATTTGCTCAGAAGAAGGTATTGATGGCAAATATGTGGTTGTTGAGGGTGGGTTTTTTGTCAGTTTTTTAAATATTTACTTTCTACAGCTGCAGAAGGCTGTATATGTGAGGCTAAGCAGTAATAATGCGGCACAAGTAAACAGTAGTGAAAGTGCTTACTGCTCCCTTTCTGTTCCAAGGTGATCCTGGCCAGGAGAAGGGAGGTCCTCCAGGGCTCTGGCATGCAGCTTCCCCTTTGCACAGCTTGGGGAAGCAGGAGATCTCTTAGTCAGGGATGTCTGCCAAGAGCATTAGATAAGTCCTTGGTGCCAGCTGGTGGCGGGAGTGATGGCAGCCTCTCCTGCTGCCAGCATCCCTGCGGGAACTGGGCAAAGACAGGGTGAGCCACCCTATGGGAGGGACAGATTTTTTGCAAGAGAGAGGAATAAGAGGACCTTCCAGATGCAGTCTCCATGCCATTTGGAGAGGAATAGTTTCAGTAGTGTTATCCACAATTTTCCACTCCTCCTGCTTTCCACTTCTGCATGGGCTGCCCCTCCCATATTCTCATTACCACTTTTTTACAACCTTTCCCTGTTTTCTCCAAGCTCGTTTTCTTTCTTTTCCTTTTCCTGCTGTCTGCTCTTGCATAAATTCCCCTTCATGTCCTGTCTCTCCCTTTCTCTACTCACTTTTAACTGACTTTCTGCAGAGGGAAAGAAAGGGTCTGTCACAAGGGAAGGCAGAACAGTGGAGCCCAGGAGCCGTACCCTGCTCAGCCCTCAGATCCTGCTGCCAGCACTTCTTTGACCTTTTCCTCTCTTCTCCTTCCTCTGTCTGTTTCTGTCAAAAATGCAAAGCCTTTTGGAAAGCCTTGTTTGAAGAATGCCCTCATTTCTGGTATTGTAGCCCTGGTCTTCCTTAAGTAATTGCAGCACTCAGTCTAGCTCGGATGAATTTTGCAATACAGCGATGCTTTGGGTAGTGCCTTACTGCCACTAGATAAGATGGCAGCTAGCTGCTTTTTCAAACTGAAATGTTATTTCGGGTCTAAACTTGCGATTATGAGGGATGTGCAAAATTCAAGTACGTTAGCACTTCATTGCTAATCAATTCTAGAAAGATAAGCAATAGGAGTATTTTCACTCCCATTTTGGAGTGCTCTGTTGTCCAGAGTGAACTCGGACACCCAGGGGCCGTTTTAGCTGTGGACTTTCCATCCGTCTGCTGCATATCTATGTGAGAAAACAAATTCTGACTCGAACTGCAGATAGACAGAGACCCCATAGAAAAATAAGCAGTCAAACCGAGTCAAGGCTAAGAATAATAACAGAGTTAAAAGGTCAGACAGTAAACCCATCTCTGCAAAGGGAGATAAACATAATGTTGATTTTTTTTTTTTTTTAATAGAAAAGTGTGTTGGGCAGAGCCTTGTGTCATGGCAACTCTCAGCCTGTGTGCAGCACTGGGTTTTTTGCACTTATTGACTATCCAGCACCTTTTATGTTACCTAAGTTTCAACAGTAATTTCGGTCACCCTTGGACTTTCATATCTGATCTGTGGCCTGACCCACGTAAGCGGGGAAGGAGTGCAGGTGGGAACGCAGCCATACTCCAGCAGAATTTTCCAGCTCTGGCACAAACCCTGTGTGTGCGGACAGCCCCCACACTGCCACACTCTCTTTCCAAACCTCTGCTTTACTCCGTAATTGACTGCCTTTTGTGAAGAGATTGAGCTAACGGCAGTATTTCTGCTTCCAGCATCATGCTGGGGAAAGACGGGAGTCGCGGGCTGTAAGCGATGCTGCCCTCCAGGCAGCCAGGAACGGAGCTAAATATATCTCCTGTCCCCTGCCACGGCTGTTCGCAGCTGAAGAGCAAGCGGCTGCTGTCTGGGATGCGCTGCCACGGGAGCTGGTCTCAGAGGAGGCTGAGGCTTGGCTTTGCAGCCTAAAGCTAGCAGACAAAATATTACAGATGTAGTAATTAATCCCCTGTAAGAGCTAAATCTCAAATTACCTTGCTTGTTCCCCTCTCCATTGCTTTGCAGATTTTCTGGGTACAATGCTGTTGTCCTTGTGACAGAACAACTTGCTATCTAGAGTAAAAATCTGAATTTTAACTACAGAGAAACAGCCCCTTTCTAGATTACTTCTGCTTCTAACTTCCATGGCACTGGGCCCAGGTTTCTTCACGAAGATAGGAAATCGTGGCTGCATTCACATATACTTTTTTTCCATATCTGCACATTTCAGCCCAACCTCAGCAAGGCATGGAGGCAAGGGGGGGGGGGGGTCTTGAAGTTGGCAGCACTGGACTTGTTGATGCTTCTCTGCATGTCTGTTTGGGCACCCTTATCGGGTGTTACTGGGAAGTGTTATCTGGGCAATTTCAAGGACTGCTTAACAGGTGCTTTGGGTTGTGTACACATCTTGTGAAAGTACTCTCACCTTGCTATGAAGGTGGGGAGAGCCAAGATGTGATGCTCACCACCCTGCTGAGCTCTGCTGAGCGGGTAAGCATTCCTGCAAGATGCACTAGCAGGGTTTACCAGAAGGCCTAATACTGGGGTTTTGGTCAGATTTTTGAGTTAGTATCTAATAAATCAACTTACCCGAGGAAGTTTTGTTTTTCTGTTTTTTAGTCTGAAACAGAAATTTTACCCTTTGAAGGAGCCATTGGTGCATACGCAGGGTGTAACTCTTCAGGCAGCAGCAGCAGCAGAGATGACCCCTAACCAAACCCCATGTGTTTGGGAGGAAGTTCAGGCTGTTATGTTGATACCTTTTTTTATCTTTTTAATGAAACCTTCTTCCTGCCATTTTAGAGGAGAGAAGGGTTTGACGTCATGCGCTGATGAGTCACTGCTTTTAACAGGCCAGCAAGCAGGGATTGAGAGTGCTGTCTGGAGCAGCTGCTCTGTTAATCATTCACAAAAAGCCCAGAGAAAGCTCAAGGGGAATGCTTGTGAATAATTAAATTTCTGTTTTCATTATGAAGACTCAGTTGATATACCTGGATCTGCTAGAATCCAGGTATTGGGAAGTGAGGGAGGAGGACAGTGGTCTCACCAATTTATCAATACCACTGTAAATAGCTTTTGGATGGTCATCGGTGTCAGTCAAGCATATACATGATATAACAATTTAATGCAAAGCTTATGTAATATAGCTCTGTCAGCTACATCTCACTTGCTGCAACCACTTCAACCATACCCATGTTTTCTAGAAGAGAGTTCTTGGGGAAGCAAAAGCCTTTAATCGGGCAAGACACAGATTTTACTGAAAGGCTGAAGATCTGGTGTACATCATAACCTGAAGTCATGTATTCTCAAAGGAAGCAGAGTTGTCCAGGTTTGTTCTCTGATGGTTCTCCTGCTCATAAACACCTTTCTTCTGAGGATGACTCCATGATTTTGACTTAATGCTGAATCAGGTCTTGGCAAGATATGTTGCTCTCATCCTTGTTGTGATGAGCTTCAAACTTCAGTTGCCAATGTGCAATGATCAGAGAATTCTTTAGATTCTGCTTTGGATGAGTAAGACTGTTATTTCAGTGAAGGTCCAAACCGAATAAATTCCTACATGGTTAATTATTCACTGCTCAACTCTTCCTCTTCTAGGTTGTTCGAGTGTCTTAGACAAGACAAGATCTGCTGCCTTTTACCCAGAGGTAGAATTAGATGGGCAGTTTTACTCCCAAAGCAAGCCCATCCCCTAAGTGGTCAGCTGAAGCTGCCTTACAACAGAATCATGCCACTTGGCTTTGACAAAATGGTAGATTTAGCTTCACCTACACAGCTAGACTGCTGGGACCATTAGGGAAGTAGGATTGCTGACAAACATTTACTTTAATTACCTATATGATATGAGTAGAAAGTTGTTATTTTGGCTAACACAGGAATAATGAGAAAAAAACCCCACACTATGAAACCATTTGAGTCTGAAGAACCTTTCTGTCTTTGGGCATTGTTTTCATAGATTTATGATATCCCACCAACGTGTAGGGAGAACCTAATTAGCTACAGCCATTGAAAGAGAAAACTTTTAAATAATTTGTTGAAAATGGAATACGTTTTTCTTCTTTCACCACTGTGGCCAATTTATTGTGGATTTACCTTCCTGAATTGATTAATAGAAAAGTTTAATTGATCATATCAACTTCTCCATACCCACATTAGCCCCAAATTCTAAAGCTTCTTACCACAGTAAAATGCACTTATTCAATGGGCTGCACTATTCTTGATGGATGAAAAAAATGTTGATAGATGAAACCAGATAGTATCACTGAGGAAGAGTTCTCCTAGAAATGCAATAGCTGATGATTTGCCATTTCTGTAATGAGATGATTTCCAGAGCCCACTTCTCAGTTTGCAGATATGATGGCCAGTCTGGACCCTTTCAGAAGAATTGACCTCACTCCCTGAGCAGGTACGTGCCTCCTGGTGGGGTAGGAGAGTGGGGTGGCTATTTAGATATTTAGAGGGGACAGCGAAGGACCGGCAGAGATGATATATGAAATGTTGGGGGGGGGGCAGGGGGTTTCATTGGAATGGGTTGAAATCTGGGATGTCAGCAACAAGCTGGCTGTCCTGAGCTGGGAAACCAGAGCCAGAAGGATGGGGAGAGTGGTGGGCTAAATAATCAGCTGAGCTGTAGCTCTTCTGAAGAGCAGCAGAAGTAGAGAGAAATGAAGGCCAGAGAAACATTGGAAAGGCTTCTCTGCAGACCTGTAGGAATTGGCATTGGTAGAGAAAGCAGGAGGTCCCTACTGAGGAGTTCAGGGGATGACGGGACTGGCTCTTTCCCAAGAAGACCAGAGATGAGCCTGAGAAGTAGTAGGTGCTGGGATGAGATAGCTGATGTGTCAGTGTGGTAAGTTTGGGGTTGTTAAGGTTTGTGTGCTGTCTGTAAGTAAATGAGGTTGGGTGTACCTGGATCATCACACAGCACAGGAGACTAGCAACAAACTGGGACTGAAGTGGGAGAGCAGGATGGGAAAACTAGTAATGCTGTGCCCTTTTCACCAGCGTGACCTGGTATCTATCAGGTGACATGGGAGGGAAAATTTTGGACTTCACATGGCAGAACAGAAGCATTGAAGAAATTATAAGGGAATGGGTTGTACCTAGCTTTTCAGATCATTGCCATGCTGTACTGGGTAGTGTTGTCCATGCAAACCCATGGAAGGTGTCATCAGAAGGAAATGGGGTTTGCATTGATTTTGGCAGTAGTAGAGCTCAATTTACAGATGTTGGCAGTGAGAGGTTCTGTATATACCCTGTCCCAGGTGATCAGAGGTCATGAACCAAGTGGTTTTCTTTCCCATAGAATCACAGCCTGAGAACAAGGATGACCAAGGATGGCTGATTTTTAACTTAGGTCCTGTGGCACATCCTTCCTGGAGCTGCTCTTGTTTGACTTCCACCTTCTGAGCCTTTGAGATTCCTATGTTTGAGTTCCTATTAATTTTAAGGCCTGGAGAAACTTAAATATTGAAAGCTGTGATTCTAATAAATTAATGACATTATAAGTATACCTAGCTTTATCAATAACTCCAGATATTGTGAGATATGAATTCTCCAGTGTTTGCAAGCAACTCAGTCTGGGATGTGGGATAAAGCCCAGTTTGAATATCACAGCTTAGGGTGCTTATTTATACTGGCAGGGGAAAAGGTATCAGCAAAGCGAGTTGCTTGCAGATGGAGCATATTTTGTATGGCATACAATAATCAAGCAGGTCATCTTTCAGAGGAAAGTTGCTATTGAAAATTTGAGGAATATTGAAAATAGAGGAAATTGAACAGGAACTTCTGAGAATAAAACAAAATCAAAAGAAGGAAAGCAGTTAAGAATCTAAAAAGAACACTGTTTCTGAGGCCCTGTGAAATGTTGATTCTACAAAAGATGGGTTTTTTCAGTTGCTCATTAAAAGGGGTCCTCCTGAAGAGTTATTGTTCCCTGAGAAATCAGATGTATCGTGTAGGCAAATATCATATTAAAAGGATTTCGGGAAAGATGTGGATGCAAGAAAGCAATAAAGCCTGAAGAGGTTATTAAAAGCCACCCAGAGAAATTGGCCATGTGAGGTGTATTGCAAAACTGAGAAGCAATCAGCAACAAGAAATCTTCTGGGGAACCAAAGCCTAAGCCTGCACGTAATCCTGAGCACCTGAGAGCCTCTGATCTCCCTCTCCTGGAGGCCTTGCCATGTGGATGAAGACAGCTGACAGCCCTTGCTCTGGCATTTCTACAGCTGGAGGCATTCTCTGTGGGAAGGACTGGCAGGTTTAAAAACAAGTTTGAAAATTTTCCCTATTCCCCAGCCACTTTTTTTTTCTCCTAATTGCAAAGCGAGTGTAGGGTTTTTTTAAGAATAACTGATTCAGTCAGCCATTTAATCTCTTGCTCTCTATACCCAGCAAAAAAGTGTGAGTTTGTCTGGAAAAATAATAATTGGAGAAAGATTAACACAAGGGATCAAAACCATCTGCAAATAAACCGTGGGCTCTGGAACATTTCATCAGCCCAGGTCTGTCATGGTTTAACCCCAGCCGGCAACTCAGCCCCACACAGCTGCTCACTCCCTCCCTCTGCAGTGGGATGGGGGAGAGAATTGGAAGAGTAAAAGCGAGAAAACTCGTGGTTGAGATAAAGACAGTTTAATAGGTAAAGCAAAAGCCACGCACACAAGCAAAGGAAAACAAGGAATTTGTTCGCTAACTCCCATGGGCAGGCAGGTGTTCAGCCATTCCCAGGAAAGCAGGGCTCCACCTCACTTAACAGTGACTTGGGAAGACAAATGCCATCACTCTAAATGTCCCCCCCTCCTCCTTCTTCCCCCAGCTCTATATGCTGAGCATGATGCCATATAGTATGGAATACCCCTTTGGTGAGTTGGGGTCTGCTGTCCCAGTCGTGTCCCCTCCCAACTCCTTGTGCACCCCCAGCCCACTCGCTGGTCAGGTGGGGTGAGAGGCAGAAAAGGCCTTGACTCTGTGTAAGCCCTGCTCAGCAGTAATGAAAACATCCCTGTGTTATCAACACTGTTTCCAGCACAAATCCAAAACAGAGCCCCACACTAGCTACTCTGAAGAAAATTAACTCTATCCCAGCCAAAACCAGCACAAGGTCAATAGTAACCAGAAACTGTCTAGTGGGTTCTGACGTAAACTGTGGTCTCAGGCCAGTGTCCAGGGGTAACTATCAGCCCTATGACTTTGAAGGATGGGTATTCCCTCCCTCAGGCTCTGTTATCAGAGCACAAGCCTGTCGTGCCTGCTGTGGTGCTTGTTAGCACTCACAATGTTGTGGGGTAGGAAAAAGCATAACTGGTTGCTGGCCAAATAATCAGATTTCCTCCCTTGCTTCTGACCTCTTGATTTGTGCTCGGGAGAGCTCGTCTAGACTCCTCGAACCTGCCAGCTCTCTAGGGCAGCAGTCAATGTCTTACTCACACGGCAAAGCATTAGGGAGTTCTTGTAATGCCATAGCCTATTACAGTAGATGTGTCATTGTTAATTATTGACAGAGTACTCAAATTTTGGCTTGTGATATTTCTGTTCTTTGTTTCTTTTATAAGAAAAAGAATGGTTTCTAAAGTTAAATTTTATAAGTTTAAAACTTTAAAGGGATGCCTGTTCTCCCATGCCTGAGGGATAGGTTTGTTTTCTTCTAAGGTAAGGAATAAGTTTCTCTTCCAGCTTCCATCCTTGATCCAACACCACGTGGTTTACAAAGGGCTGTATGTCCCATGTAAGCCAACACATCGGATGGCTCCCAACACATCAGCTATAAGCTGTTCTCACAGGTATGGTACCAAAGGCAGAAGAGTAGTTCTGACTTTGGTGCAGTTATTCGCTAACTACTCCCTTCTTCTCAGAAGTGGCTAGCAGGCTTCCTCAGAATTGGTCACAGGTCGAGTCGATGCTTACAAAGATGGAAATACCTGCTGCACCCCCTGCTCTGGCAGCCTGATCTTGCCTGTCATGAGCACTGTCCTTCCCATGCGTTGCAGCAGGGATTCCGAGTGTCCCCTGAAGCTGTTCTGCAGTTCAAGAGCATGGCACTTTGTCTGCTCAGAGAGACAAAGACTTGCCTTTCTTTTAGATCCCAGCCTACAGGAAAACAAGGTCAACCTGATTGTTTTGGAACAGATGGCTTCCTTCCATGTAGTGGCATTTCCCTGGCTAAATGGAGCCTGACTATACATAAATATCAAATGCAGCTATATATGGATTTATAAGTATAGTAGCAAAATACAAGGTTAGGAGAATTTAGAGTTTTTTAAAAACAAAAAAATCAGTCAGCACAGTTACTAGTTTTCTTTATCTTCAACAGTCATCCTTTAAATTAAGCTAAGCTGGCAGGTGACAGGTTATGCTGGTGCCTCCTGGGGAAGGTTTTCAGTGGAAGATGACTGGAAGCATCTGCACAAGAAGAGCTTGACATATCCTGAGCCATCTCCTCCAGTGAAGAGAGGTTTTCTTGGGTTCTGTGGAAATGAGAACTAAACCAGATCTGATCTGGATGCTAAAACATGAGATTGACTGTGAAGCATGCGTAATAAGGCTAGAAAGAGTACAGCTGGATTAACTGGACACAGAAAGACTAATTTACTGTTCCTGAGTAAATGCATGCTGTTGTCAGCTTTGATTATTTTTTTCAGAATATAGGGAGTGATTGTGCCCCACGTTCTTGTCTGTCTGTATTACAACGTGCTTGGCGGGGTGGTAGGGAGGAGTGACCTACATGCCTTATGCAACAGAGTGTTATTTGAGATTTCCTGTGTTTTTCAGGATGTCTGCATGCTTTTCCTGGTCCCAAAGAAGTAATTTAGTTTATATTAATTATTTCAAATAATATTGTGCAGGAGGGAGGAGGACCATATGACCTCCAGAGGCCCATTCCAGCTCTCTTTTCTATAGTTTTAAGAAAGTGGGTGGCACCAGCGGTGAGCGTCACTGATGCAGGCTATTTACCCCTGACAGCGTGCGGAGAGCCCTGCCTGTCCAAGGGTGGCATTCAGAGCTCTCCCCTCCAGCTTTATCTCATTAGCTCTTTTCAGAAAATACAGCAGAAACATAATCCAATTACTTTGGTGTTCAGAGGCCTGGCTCAGCGTAGGACACTCCAGCTCAGTAACGAGAGATGCTGCTTCGTGACTCATTTCCTCTCCTTGGTCACTGAGTCACTGTCCATTCTTGTTGCTGAAAACTACCTGAAAAAGTCTGAATGGATTCCTGGGCACTTGGTGTTTTATCTAACTTCAGATGTGGAAGGAGGCACTTGACGACATAGGGGGTTTGTCTCCTCCTCCAAAACACCATGAACTGTGTTGGTATAGGTAGAGATTTAGCAAGTGTGTTTGAAAGCCTGGCTTAAACATGTACAACTTTTCTTTGGCTGGTAGTTAGTCACTAGAAAAGGACTGAACCACAAATTCAAGGACTTCAGAGGGGTTCAAATTTGAGCTGGAGCTGAAATTCTGTTTTGTAGCTTGGGCTTCTTTCCAGAGCAGACCAGAAGTCAGATCTGGATTTTAATTACTGTTAGTCTTGTAAATCAAGTACCAAGTTCAAGAGTACAGTCAAGCAAGCACCTTGACCTAGGTCTCCTGGCTGTGCCCAGCCATAGTTTACATGCCTTTGTGCTTGTGCATCTGTGCAGGTGAGGAATAGCCACCTGGAGCACCTCGACCCTGTGTGTTTGGCAGCCTGTCAGCTTTCCTCTGCCCAGGTTTCCTTCTAATGATATCTTTGTGTTCTTCTTTTTAACTGCTGGTTCTGCTTCCAGAAGTGCTGCCCGCTCCCTACAAGTTTGTCTCTGCTGTGGGGTTTCTCTCATGTCGATTGCGTCCCGTGAGTCTCCCTGGTTCAGCTGTAGGTCCAGAAGCTGACGTGGTGTCGGGACTCAGCCTGCTCAGCCTCTCCTTCTGGCCCATGTAAAGCAATCCACACATGGCAAAGGATCCAAGACACTTTACAAGCATCCCAGTTCATTACAAAATACAGAATTTTCTGTATTTATTTTAAGGATTTTTTTTTCTTTCTTCACTCAGAAGTTTTTTTAACTTTATCAGTAAAGTAATACTGTTTTAAGAAATTTAGATTTTTCTCTTTTGAGATGGAAACTTATTTAACACCATAAATCCCAGTATTCTGACAAAAACGGCTCACTTGGTTAAACCTCTTCATAAATCCCAGGGACCAAATACCAGAAGAAGCATAACAGGCTGAAGGGAAGCTAGATGCATCATTTATTTTTCAATAACTTTAGGCTAGTCGACCGCCCAAATTCATATGTTTTCATCCTTTTTCTTGTGATTTGGTTATCTAATATTATGTAGTGATGTGATATGATGTAATATTCCTTCACTCAGACCTGGTATTTCATTCCAGTAGTTCCAAAGGAGACCTCCCAACCTGCTTACAGCAACCTGCCAGAAGGTAAACTCATTATTCAGAGACCTGCTTTGCACAGATGTCCTTTTTGCTCCCAAGTAAAAGCAGTCCTAGTCACGAGAGTTGTTGACCCCCTCCCTGTGCTTGGCAGCATTCATCAACCCAAGTGTTAGTCCAGAATAGCTTCTTTTGACTTTGGTAAGATCTAGTGAACATTCGAAGCGACCAAAAGAGAGTCAGACCCGCTGCAGAGCTGCTGCCTTCCTAGTCCTGTTCTCCTGGTGCTTGTGTCTAACCTGCTGCACGGCTGTGGTGGATAGTGGCAGCAACCAGGAGCTTGGACTGAGGCCTTTGTTTACCCCGGTAAGTTGATACATCCCCCCTGTAATAAACACGCAGACCAGAATATTGCCACAAGTAGACCCATTATGTGAGACAGCTAAGAAATTAGGGGAAAACAAAGCAAAACCTGGCTCCATAAAATCTGATTAGTAGTTTTTGCTAGAAAATGCTGGCAACACAAAGATTTTTTTTGTGTTGTTTCATAGAGACTGCCTGAGACTAAACGACTGAAGCTGAGCAAGGATTGACATGTATACCTGATTTATATGTGCTCTGTCCAAAATGATCTTGATGCTCATGTGCAAGTTTAAATGGTCCCAAAGTCTTTGCAGAAGCAAGTCCCTGAAAATTAAGTTTCAGGGGTTGGTAATGTATTTCCCTGCAGCTTGTGGATATTTTAATCCCTATTGTTTGGCTTTGCTCATTATAGGATGCATCCTTCTCTCCTGATTAAGATGTTTAAGAGATGTGTACAGTCAGATAAGCACAAATAACTGAGATTGATTTATGGGTTACCGGCCCTCAGTAGCCCCGATGACTGATGCAGTCTTGGTGTGGTTTGGGTTGTATCTCCAGTGCAGCAGCTTGGAGTTCTCTGTACCTTCCTTGCAGCTTTCCTTCCCCTCTGGGAGGGAGAAAGGACCATCCTGGAAGTCTGAACCTGGCTGCTGAATTTCTGCGCTCTTTTAAGGTTGCTTTTATTGGTTGTGTTTGAGACACCTTGAAGAATGGAGTTAGTAGTGGGGCATTGAATATTGCTGAATACTGGGGCTTCTTCATTTGGTTTTAGTGCTATAGCTGCATTTTAGTTAGCCCTCTTTTCCATAACTTAAGGCATAGTAAAATACAATGCATGTTTTGGAACAGAAAATTAAATGTACTAAAGCAATTTGAAAACTCATAGCTGTCAGGAGCTAAATTTAAGTCTGCGAGCAGCCTAGGGGTTTGCTGTTCTGCAGACAAGTTTTCAGAAAACTCTCTGGGTAAGAAGCAGAAAGGTTGCATCATTGCCACAGCTCTGGCTGGCAAAACATGCCATAAGAGCAGAATCCCGTTGCTTAGCAACTCGTGAAAGATGATTAACCCTTTCCCAGCACTGCCCAGTATTTGTACAGAAGCCCTCCTGAGGCATCTTTGTGGACAATAATTGAATATGAAGAAACTACTCTAATATCTTTAGCTACTAGATGTATTGATTTATTCATCATTAATGTTAAATGAAGGACTGTCTTAATCTTACCATTAGTTACTGAAGCAGACTGCTTAATCAAAAGTAATTCTTCCATAGTATGACATGCAATTATGGGAAAGGAAGAATCATATAATTGCAGTAAAGAGGGAGTAAGAAGTGATTAAAAATAATTTTGGGGTGATGGTTGTTAATGCTACTGTTGATATTTCTTCATATGAACTCAAGTATTTCTAAAACTTCTGTTAGGTTTAAAGACTAAGTCCATGTATTGACATTGCTCTTGCACAGGGTGTCTTAAAGCAGAGTTTGGTAGCAACAGTAGTTAGGGAAGTTCCTCACCTCTCATCTCCTTTGAGTGCAACAGGGAAATTATAAAGGCCATTTCAGTCTGAAAATGCTCCTTTTAATTAAAAATTGAATTAATCTCTGAGGTTGATGAGCTGCAAAATTTTAATTTTCTTCTTTGAAATGTGCCTGAAATTCAGCAAGAGTTGATAAGCAGGAATGTGTGGTGTGTTTGGTTTTACCTGGCGTCGCCCTTTTGCAGATACTACAATGCAGAAATTTTCCATATGGTTACTAACATGTTCCAGCACTTGGGTTGATATATTTTTCAAATGTGATCACTTTGGATGGTGTTCACCTCATCCAGTTTGAGCTGTCTTAAAATTGGATGTGGAGTCAGTCAGAACAAGAGCAGCAATTCTGATTACATGTCTCTTAAACATACCCTTGGGTGAGCTGAACTGCCCTGGCTTGCCATCTTTCGAAAGCAGCCTGGAAGGACCATTGCACTCCAGCCTACAGCGAGTGCTGGAGTGCTGCGTGAGATGAGCCCAGCCCTCTGGTTTTAGCAGTGTCTTGTGTAGGTTATTTCCACAAGGATGGCTTTCTGGTGTTCAGTATGCTGCTTAATAACAGTGACAGGGAAACATGGTTTTCAACTGGTGGAAAAAAAACTCACATGGGAACAGATAGACCATTTGGAATTGCAATGGCCTCTCTTTGTGAAATTAACTGGTATTAAAGGCAAGAATTCACCTGGAGCAAGAACCACTCTGGGTTTCACCTCTCCCTTCTTGCAGTGTTCCAGCAGCAGCACTTTTTGCCCTCAGTTCTAGTAGCTTGAGAGTAGGTTGGGGCTGTGGACTGCCAAGAACAACTGCTGCATACACATGAATCTGTGTACAGCATCATCCCAAGTATCTTTGTGTCTCTGCTGTCATCAGTAGAGAAAACTATCTGAGCTAGAAATATTTTGTATTTGGTAGTGTTGAGATTGTGCTCTTGTTTGCAGGTGGATTAACTCTGTGACCTTAACAGAGACTTGTCAGGCATTAGAATCAATCCAGATTACAACTTGCCGTGAATACAACCTTTCCGATGTCATATCCGAATGCAGTCCCTGCACTTCTTAATCTATCCTTATTCAGTAATATTACCTGTGCTCCGATCAGGCAAATACAGAAACTGCTGGAGATCTTGTTTCCCAAATATCTTCCCCAGTCCATGTGATAAACAAGCTGACTGCGTGCCATGTGGTGTTTTGCACTACTGCTTTTCGTATGAGTCTCCATGCCATTGGAAGATCTCAAGGTAGATTAATACTGTAACGGAGGCAAGAACTGCTGCAGATAGTTCTGAATTGTTAGGCAGATTATTTACTGCTGTTTTGAACACGCTTTCTTAACTCACCAGCAGCAAAAGAGAACTTGTGGCACCGATGTCTGAGCTGTTTTCTTTCGCTGCTGTCAGTAAGGAGATGGAACTTGCAAACTGGGATGTTTTGGCATTTCACTAGAATGGATGGATTTGACTTGTCTGAAATACAATTTCTGTTGGTGCCTACCAGAGGAAATACCCATTTATCTTGCGCTGTGCTAACTGGCATGTCATGCAGTGGGGACAGCATGTTTTATTAGCCCATCTTTGTACCTCTTCTGGCACACGTTAATCATGTGAGTTGTGGTGGTTTGCTTATGAGCAAGTAATCCTGTGCTTGTGCTTCCAGTTTCATTTCTGGGCAGAGACCAGCCTGGGAAACCGTCACATAAGTGCCAGGTACAACAAAGTCCAGCAGTCCACAGTGTGCTCCAAAAGAGAAACAAGAAGTACAGTGCTGTTCCTGGGGCGGAGGAAGGACAGGGCTGAAGCAAGTGTGCCCCGAGCTCTCTGCCGAGCCATGGTGAGAGAGGACAACGTCTGCCTCTCCTCTCCATTCTCCTTGCCCGCTCACTGAGGTTGGAAATCAGATCACTGGCATCATTCAGTACTGATGGGCACACCAGGAGGCAGCAAGCGTTCACACCATGGGCTCTTCCTTGGCGAGAGTCTAAATTTCTGTGTTCTCTTATGTGTGTTTCTAGGGGGAGTTTTCACAGAGTTGAGATGCTGGAACTTAATAATATGCTTTTAAGAGAAACATACTTAAGCTAGGATTTTTGTGAGCAGTAGAGCAATAGCAAATATGTGTGGATGAATCTGGTTGCCGTTGGGGAAATGCTTGGGATTTTTTGTACCTTTCTGGTTCAGATTTTGTGTCTAGCTGAAGGCTTTGTGATTTTTGAGGAGCTGTGTGGTTTTGTCTCTGTAGGAGACTCTGCGCCTTGGAAAGGTTGCAACTTATGTTGATACTGAAACATAACAGCAAACGGTGCGTCCTGGGGGGGTATGTGAGTTTCAGGATGAAGGCTGGTCCGGGGGCTAAGACGCTTTTGTAGGCTAGGGCAGACTAGGATCAGTTCTGGGTCCCCCGCAGACATCCCACATGAGCACACGGAGTACCTGGGGCTTAGACTCTCTATGAAGCCACGGCTACTTGTAAAGTACTGTCCTCTCCCCTCCCTCCCTTCCCTGCTGCACCAGGGAAGCAGTACTGCGGAGGAGAGAAAGCTCAAATACCCTGGTGACAAGTAAGAGGAATATTAGCACCTGAGAGCGTGTTGGGACCTGCCCCTACCTGTCCCTGTGCACTCCAGGCTGGGTGCACCTGAGTCAGCTCTGGTCCAGCATCCACAGAGCTGTGTTAGTGCTGTGCTGGATCTGCTGCTCGGCAAAGACACAACTGTACCTGCCCAGAGGGATCAAATTCTCCATTTCCCATAAATTCTTTAATTTAGGGGAAAAATCTGGACGTGCAGATATTCATTAGGTCCAGGGGTCCCTCAACCATATGAATTGTGAATAAAAAAATGGCACATGAAGTATTAGTCACTAGAATGGGGAAATAAAAAGCAACTAATCAAGCAATTACTGATTTTTTTTTTTTTTTGCTTGTTCTTGGTTAATATTTAGCCACCCCTAGCTATGCTTGACCAGAGCTGCAAACACCAAATGTAAGACAGGCAATAAGGAGTGGCTGATCTCATTTTAACATCCTTTAATTAGTGTGGAAAGTAGCCTGTCGACCATATCTGAAGTGGAAGGGCTGCACGCTGAAGCGTTCACTGGGATGAATTAATACGTGATTCCAGGTGAGGCTGTTTCTTTCAGCGCTGTCAACAGTGAGCCCTGGGGAGTTTGTTCTTTCCAACCGGATGACAACTAGTGACAGATTTCTTAATTTTTTTACAGTGTTGATGCCTTTAACTGTATGGCACATCAGAAGAAAAAGATTCACTGCTCTAAATAGCTGAACCTGGCCTTTTCGTTCTCGCCATTTGAATTTAATGGTATAGCTTAAAATGTAAAGTCTGTGATATGAGATTATCACAAGTTCTTCAGTTAGACTATAAACTGCCATATTTTCAATTGCTTTAAATTCATTGTGCTTCAGAGCTAGAATGAACCTGAATGCCACAATTGCTATAGAACACAGAAATTTTTGTAGGTAACTTCTGTACAAAACCGTAGAAAACTGTTTTCAGGCACAGTATAGGGGGCTATTTTGTCACATTACTCATTTTTTGTGGTTTATTTTGAGCAGTCTTCTATCCTGTGAGTTGTTTCCCGTCCTAGCCCCCTCAAAACCTGCTGAAAATTTTATGACATTTGTTATACTAAAGGGACCTCCCAGTCTTGAATGTTTAATGCTGTGATGGGCAGGGAAACCTATCTGTTCTGCAGAGGAAGAAACGAGGAACAGAGAGGCTAAGTGAGCTGCTGAAGTCCCTGCAGGAAATCCATGGCAGATTGGGGAAGACATGCTCTTGGTTGCACTGCTAACCCACGTGGCCAGCCTTGCTCTCAAACTTTCTATTTGGACTTGCACGTTAAGCACCCCCTACACTGAAAGCATGGCTCTCTGTTACTAGGAACAAACCCCATGCCAAGCAAATGCAACAAATTCTGGAAAGAGAAAACCCATGACTTTGCGTGGATGTGCCTTCAGATACAGTGCAATAGTGACAGAATGCCCTTTTTTCTACCCGGTTAGAGATAGCTGTGGGTGCCCACGCAGCCTCTGCAGCCAGCATGGTAACATGGCAGACTGCTGCTGCACTCTCACAGCCAGCAAAACAGGGAGCAGAACCTGGAGCACCATCATAATCTTGCTTTGGAAGTAGAAAATGGTCATTGTGTCTGGAAATCTTTGTTGTCTGTTTTATTTTCAGTGATTGGGTAAACGTATTGCTGTATTTTGTGCTACAAAGGAGAACCTGCTTTCTGTCTAGGCTCTTCCTCTTGTAGACTGTCAAGTGTTAGCAGACACCTAGCAAAAGCAACCTTTAGCAGTGGTGTTTTCCACTGAGATGGAGATAACTGGGAAAGGATGGTTGTAGGTATTCAAGACTGTTGAACCTCACACTCACAGATGCTATGTACAGGCAGAAAGGCTGTCATTACTGCTTAGTTTCTTCAGTCTCCATCCAATATGAATCCCTTGGCTGGGACATGGGTGAGTGTTGATGGAGAACAACTCCATGCTTTGCCTTCAAGCATAAGAGAGCAACTGCTAGTCGTCCTAGCAAGTATTTCAAGGTTTTTCCAGCCCAATAAACTTGGATGGTATTGCAATGCAATGGCTGAAGATAGTGTTTTGCAACCATTACTCAAACTGGAAGTTAGGTACCTTTTTACAGATGCTGAAGCCAGCTCCATTAAAATGGCTTCCCCCTCTGGCTCCAAGAAGTTCCTGGTGTTGGTAACAGAGGTAATAGTTGAATGTTTTGATTCTGTCTAAAAACTAATTTCTGTAGTATCAAGAGGAAGAAAATACTATGGAATCACATAGTTCCAGGAAAGTACATATATAACAAATACTATACTGTGAGAAGGGGGTTCTGTTTGCAGATAAAAGACATAATTGTAATTAAGAAAGATCAGAAGATGCCCAAGAAATATATAACTGAAAGTGTATTTGATAGTAGGCAAAGATGGTAATCGAAGCAAGAAGCATCCCAGTTACAGACATTCAGTGCTTTTGTGGTCTGGATCCCCTAATTCTGTCTGATAAACACTACCTTTAGTTTGGGAGTGCTTTTTCCCCCCTGTCCCATGTGAACAATTTGATTTTCCTGGCCCATTTGCAGGAGCACGTAATAGCAAAGCATGTATGTTAAGATGTCGCACAGGGTTTTATGTCCTGGGATCCTGGCTATAGGTGACATCTTGGAGCATTGACAATATCCAGTAATGCAGCATTGCCATGTCAGATACAACCAGATGAGTTATTTGTAGCAAACAACTGATTTAATTTCTTTCCCTCAGTCCCTGAATGCTCTACTGTGAGGTTTTGACTGCTGGAGATCTGCGTGTGTGAAATGGCAATGACTGTTTTATGCAAATAGGTTTCATGCTCTGGATTGCCTATCAGCTATTCAGAGAAATTATTCTTCATTATTTGCTATTTCGGCTGAACGACAGGCCTTACAAGTCACGGGGTGTTGAGTCTGATTCCTGAGTGAGTTTCCAAACTCACGTGGAGCTTTCAAAATGATCTTTCAATAGGGCCGTATGCGTGCTCTGAGCATAAGCCCTGATGAAAACCCATTTGCCGTGCTTTCCTCTTCCATACTGTGTTCTTGTCAATGTTTGTTTATTGCTGGCAAGGAACGGGAATGTTGCCTAGTCTGTAGGGCAATCAACTGCTTGTCTTCAGACAAAGCTTTGTGAGTACTTTTTGGCAGTATTTTCTTGATTAAGTTAGGGGACTCATTTGTGCAGGAAGACAGGGCTGAACGTACAAGCAGTGTGGTAGTGGTTAATGGAAGACTTGGTATGGGTTTGCTGGTGACACTGCAGGCGGGTTGAGCCGACCCGTGCTGGTGGGGCTTGGGCGCTGCCCCTGCTCCTGTGGGCAGCTGCCAGCATGGCTGGGCTGCAACCCTCGTACGGCCCAGGCTTTGCCTCTTCCCCGGGAAGCGGTCAATGTTTGCTGTGTTCCTCTTGCACTTTCTCAGCAGGAGGCTGTACATGAAGGAGCTACATCATTTGTGACGGTTGTAGCTCTAAATAGGAAATTATTACTATTTCATTATTATTTTTCTGTAAGGCATGATTCTTGGGAGAATGCATCAGTCTGACTTGCTGGAGAGAATGAGCCTGCCTTTCTTAGTTTCAGATCAAAATGTAGTCAGGCACTGCATGCTAATATACCTATATTAGAGGAAAAATCTCTGGCTGTCTGACTAATGCTCTGCTGCCAATGCGTCAGTACAAAACTTAAGTGTTAGAAACTTCTGTTTCACTCATCAGTCTTGCAAGTTAGCAGTCTTTCTGCCCTTATCTTGTGTACCCTTATTCTAGGTTTTAAAATAGTGCAAAAGGTCATGAATATCCACCAGCTGCATCAATTGCAAAATCTTTGATTCTGATTAAAATCTTTCCTTTTTTCTTATTTATTTATTTTTCGCTTTTTTGAGCCATAAGCAAACCTCCTTAAAATATTTCAGGATTGCACTAGAGAATAGCAAACAATCAGTCAAGAACTGTTCTTGTATTTGTAATGCAACTTTTCTGTGTGGGTAACTGTTCAAAACGCCTCAAGGTAAAATATATTGGCAAATATCTTACAGAACTTTTGTTCTTAGGATATTAATAGGGTGGTCCCAGAGTTACTGTTAATCAGCAGCTAGGCCACTGAGACTTTGACTTATGCCCTGGACTGCTCACAAGAAAGTATACAGGAAGGATATGGGAAGGTTGGTAAGAAAAGTGTGATGGAAGCCACTGTTCTCCTTTCTTCTCGTTCTGTGGGAAGACTTACGCCATATTGTAGTAGGATGCTGTTAAGTGCTTCAAATCAGAATGAAACAAACAGTGGGACAGGCATATAGGTTCTATTTTTTCTGAACTAAGTCAGACCAGAAGAAAATGAGACTAAAAGATTATGTATGTTCCCACAGACTAGTATAATGGCTTAATCCTTGTGCAGCAGTGCTGGAATATAAATAATTCACAGCAGATTCTGCTGGTCCCAACCAGGGTTTCATTCTGTTGGACACAGTGGAGAATACTACAAAAACATGATGAGAGAGAGTTAAGATTGCAGAGAAAACAGATGTTAGGAAGTGTCAGTATTAAGGTGGTCTGTGAAATGTCCATTTAAACCACACACACCCCCACCCCCCGCCCCGCAAGGCATATGACACTTGCTATTTATTACAGTCATGTCTACCCACTCTATCTGTGCAATGGAGTGGATATACTTGCTATAACCAAGCAAAACAAGGACTCCTGGTTCTTTCTAGGATGCTATTTTAAAGTTGAATTTGTTTTTATAGGACAGCTGTTCCAGATTTTTAAAGGGCTGTTGGTAGGCTCTAAATAAGGCAGAAGGAAATGTGTAGGAATGACAACTACTTTATAAGACAGCTATACATTCACAAGACACTTGAAATAAGTTTTGGAGAGGAATGATTTACAACACTAGAAGTACTTTGAGATCTCATTGAGAGACAGGGTCATCTCAAAACTTTTGTCTGCAGTATCCAAGGATTCAGGGACTTAGAAAATTACATAGCTGAATTGCTTTGATTTTCTTTTCTGTCTAAAGAAACTGAGAAAAGAACCCGTTTGGGGTATGTATAATTTTCTGCACATGTGGATATATACTATGGTATTTGATGATCCATCTTTTTTAAGCTAATGCAACTGATACGTCAGGCAAGAGTTGCTCAGCATTATTAAAATTCCTGTTGCTGTATGACTTTAGGACTTATATCAGTATATAGGACTTATATCAGTATATTATGCAAAGTATGAATTCAACAGCTGCTTTGTAGGTCAGAGTTGTCTTCAGATAACAGGCAATAGAACCATGGGAAGATACGACATTTATCAGTGGATTGTGGGCACCTTTGTAGATGTTGCTTTTGATGACCAATGTAGCAATCAAATTTGCAGGCTTTTTCTATGATCTGTTTGCCTGAAAAACATTGTTTGTTTGTTTCTTGGAATCTTTTCTCTTAAAGTGTCATTGTTTGGTAAAAGGAGTGGTTGGATTTGGTTGTAACGGTTATCAAAGGGAGGTTTAGTTTTGTTTTGTCTGATGCCACTGGCACAGAAAAGTCTCTGCAGTTCTTTTTGGTTTCCAAGTTAACACTGTCTCGGTGCCGCTGGCTGTCAATAGATGGTCTCTGAGCCCTGGCTGACTAAGCACCTGTGAGAAGTAACAACAAAAACTTTGAATTAAAAATTGTCAGTAGCAATTAAAAATCATGGTTAAGGGCTCCCATTCAGCAAAGACCGACTGCTGCCCAAAGCACGTAGGCATGTTTTTAGTTTTGTGCATATTCCAAATGTATTTGTTCGTATTGCAGTTGAAGCGTATACTTTCAATTCTATTGGTTTACTGCTTTTTAAAAGCAAATAAATGGCTGTAATTCATGTATGTACTTGGTGGGTAAAAATCAGGGAACATAACTGCAGTTGTATGTATGTATTACTTTTAGGAGCAGGTTCTCTATTTCTGCTTCCCTGCAGGTTAATTGTGCTGGGATTTGCTCTGTTATGCTTCTCACTTTAACTTATTTTTCCTAAGATTTCTCTTACATTCTAAGCCTCATTTCGTACATTTAGTATCATTGTTCATCAGCCTAATTACCCTCTGGTCCTGCCTCTTTGGCACAGACCCTGAAAGAGAGTCAACATTCCTGCCTCAGCTCCTGCACCATCTGGTCTTTCCAGTTCAGAATTTCTGGCCGTGGTCTCCAGACTAGCATACATCTTCTCAGCTGTGCTGGCTCGTGTCGCAGCTGCATCACTGACAACTGAACTGTTTCTTTCTCTTCCCAATTTCTGCTGTGTCTCCTCACATGTTACAGTCCTTCCTTCTCATTTCTTCCTGTTCTGTACAGAATACCTCCATTCTACAGAAATATAGTAAGACGGGAATTGACGTCCTTCACAATGCCTAGCAGTGAGAAAGGCAATCCTTCCACAGGAGCTCAGGGAGGACTGCTTCTACACAGGATCAAGTCTGTACCTACCAGCCACTACTGGGTCCTTGCAGAAGAGAGGTTGAGGAATGAGAAAAGGACATTCATGTGCCAGGGTGAAAACCAGTCAGTGAAGGCTTGTACAAACAGCTACTGAGCCAGAACGGCTTCTGCTGCCATAGTCTGAGAGAGAAGGCAAGCAGCAATACGATGCTGTGTGGAGCACGATGTACATCCACTGCAACAGGCAAAGCGCATCAGGAGAAGCTGAGAAGATACCACTTCAACAAACATATATGGTCGTGACTTCCTGATTAAAAGCAAGCAACATCATCATGTGTTTGGGTTTTTTTTAGTTTTTTTGTATAATAATATCATGAAAGAGTTATGTAAAATTGAGAACCTCGTCAATATTACATCTACAGCAGATGGTGAAAACCTCCCTGCATGGACAAGCAATCCATTCAGTTCTTCAGACAAGGTCTCCAGTGCCAGATGTAGCATCTGGCCTTTTCATTCAGCTTTGAGATACACTAGTGGAAAACCACAGCCAGCCAAACAACTCCTTGTTGACCCCACGTCTATGCAGGAGCATATGCAAGCCACGCTCTAGGTAAGGCTGACAGTAATTCATTGCGATGCTTTGCGACCTGATTTTAAACAGCTGCAATGAATTGCTTTCGCCTTGAATTTAAAAAAATTTATTTTGAGTGAACAAGAACACTTCCATGCATCCAGCATCACACCAAATGCAGTAGATACAGATGACAGGGTACCTGGCATTTTTCGGAAGATGGCTACTGAGTCCCTGGGGGACAGCTTGCAATTGTGAGCAGCTCCTGGGCTGTGCTTTTCTGTTTGTGCAGACATGCTGCTGGTGGGATGGACCTGGGGTGATGGTTTGTAGCACAGTGGCAGTGCAGCAGCAGGACTGCTGCAAAATAAAGTTAAGAGCTAGAAGTCTGGTGGAAAATGTATCATGCTGATGCAGACCTTTCCCCACCACGTTGCCTTGTTCAGGGGAGATCATCACTGAAAGCTGGGTTGGTTTTGGGGAGAGGCAAAGAGTTTGCTAAGGTGGTGAAATAGAAGAGGTAGAAAAATTACAGCATTAATGGTAAAAATGGACAGACCTGAGTCTCATGAGCAGCCCTGGCTCTGGCCCTACATGGTGTCCTGGGAAGTCTGCTCAGTCTGTGGAACGAGGATAGCACTGGGGAAGTTACTGCCAACATCACACAAATCCATGTTGCTGCCTTCAGGCAAAGACAAAATAATATTATCTCAGTTGTCATGATGCTCACGTGATGTGCGTGGCAACAACAGTCGGTTTTCCCCACTCAGTTGAAAAGCCCTGTGGGAAAGTAAAAGAGCTTTTTCAGTGTAAGCGTTTGCAAATGGAAGCCAATAACTCAGTGCCATCCTGCTGGAGAAGTGCATTTCCTGCAGCCACGGCCCTATTGCAGATGCTGGCTGTCAAGACAGGAGTAAACAGTGTCTATAGAGTTGATGCTTGATTTTTAAATATATCTGGGAGAAAATTTCCAGAGTAAGGGTGCTGCAGATTTGGGGTGAGATACAATGATGTGTCTGTTTACTTTCAGATTTGAATCCGAATTATTAGCTCAGCACTCAAGCAGCTATTTTCATGGCAAGCCTTCTGTTGCCTGTAGGGATCCCTGGATACAAATGGTTTGTTTTGAGTACATTTCATTCGACTGGAAAAATAGCTTATGTTTAATATTTTATAAAAGAGGCTGTGTATTTTATCTTCGCTGGTACAGAATCTATGCTCTCCATCTACTCGTCAACATGTATCCAATTTTTTGCTCAGAGGCAGAAAAAAATGATCGTACATCACACAGTCCTGTCTTGTGCTTAAGCTGGGACTGCTCAGCAAGACGCCTAACAGCCATAAGCTGCTTGGACTAATATTCAGACAAGAGAGCGCATGGGCTACTTTCTCACTTGGTATTTGTCCCTTCCCCAACTTACTTGTTACAGTACCATTTTCCTACCTGAAAAAAAAAAGCCTGTCAGTGGGTTGGCACACGTTTGCCTTTACCCAGTGGTGGTATCTCAGCCTGGAGCAGGTTTCCATACAACCCAGCCGGTGGGTGGCTGGGTAGATTGGCCCAGAGTTTGGAAGACGAGCAAAGCAGGAGCCTTGGGGTTGGGAAGGGCTCAGCAAGGTGTAACTGACAGAAAGTATTTGCCTTAGGGGAAAATCACAGCCTTTTCTCCTGATTATATGGATTTTACTTGCCAGTCAAGGCTCTGATAGCTGAGAGAGAGAGATGCAAGGCTGCTACCTAAAACAGTTTGGAGGTCCAAGCAAATGTTCTTCCCAGCTTGCAGAGGTGTTACTAGTTGTCATGTAGATTGCAGCCTGTTTGGGGAAACAATCTCACTGCTTACATTTTGACTTTTGCTAGAGAAGGGAGCAGCCTGCCTAGCACTTTCTTCCTAGCCCAAGAGACCTTTTCAGGATTGAGTGATAAGAAAAAAGTAAATTATAGATGCTAACAGAGCTCTTAATCATTTCAGTGGATGGATGCGTTGTGCCATGTCCCCAGCTGTACCCACCTTCTGGCTCCCACCTCATCCCACGTTACGTGGAACGCAGTGGCTTGGCCATGTGCACTTACGCAGGTGGCAGCTCCTGCTCCCAGACCACATTGCTTGATTTCTCTGTCTCTTGCTGTTCAGAATATGCCTCCTGCACATCTGGTCAATGGCATTAAATCCTCACCACCTGGGGAGTGTCTCTGCCAGTTGATGAATGGGCTGCGCTGGAGTCTGCTCAGCTGTATGAGCCGTGGGGCACGCCTGACCACAGCCTGGCTGCTTGAAGCGGCCGAGCAGGAGGCTGGTGCAAGGCTGGGGAGTAAATGATTAACCCTGTATCTCTTCTGCTTTTTGCACTGAGGTTATGGACTTGCCTTGATCCTACAATCTCTGAACTAGTGAAGGTGCTGTTGAAGCCAGCCAGCTCTTCCTGGTTCTATATTCTGAAATTCAATGTCAGTACAGTCCAACCCTAAAAATATAAGCTCTCTGCTTTAATGCTGATGGGGCAAATGTCAATAGCTATAACCACATGGGACAATGTGAATCTGTGCTCTCATTTTGATGCACTCACTCATGTTTACGTTGAATTAACTTTTAATCTAGTATACATTTTTAAAAAAGTGCATGGCATGAAGTGGTTCTGCCTTGTCCACACGAGATACCAAATCTAACTGTTTGCCCTTTTCTTGGTAAAAGTTGTCTCCAGGAAGAAATGCTATAACACTGGCTCTGTGCTGTGCCTTGCAGTGAGTTTCTTTTTTCTATTTTTGCCACATTCGTGACCAAATGCTAAATTTGGTTTTGACCCAGATCTATATAAATTACTATAGCAATAGGGTTGGAACCTCTGTAGGCACATACTTACTAAGCAAAGAAGGACAAGCCTTTGGCCACAAAAAAGGCTGTAATGGTACTGGTGAAACTAATGACACTAGCAAAGACAATGCAGGAGAAAATTGTGATAATGTTTTATGGCAAGGAAACAGAGCATGACTTCTTGCCCTCCTAGCTTTCGCAGATAGATTCTCGCACACTGCGTTACTAAAGCACCCATTGCCCAAATGGCTTGGGGTTGGAAGAACGTTTGCCCACATGAAGTAACACAAGCATGCTCACTCATGCTTCGAGAATGGTTGGATTCTCAAAAAGAAGAAAAGAAAGCGTAAGAATAGGAATCTTAATTTTGGAGTGGCAATTTTGCTACTCTAAGTCCTACCCTGTGTTGCCAGACAAGGCAACAGATAACAAAATGGAGGTTTTCTGTCAGAGACAGTGATCCAAAATCACTGTGCTTTTTCATATTTATGAGTGATTAATATGCAAATTAATGAGGCTTTAATGTAAGTAAGGGATAGAAATGGCTTAGCCCCAAGATCATAAAGTTTCTGTAGAGCAGAATTGCTGAAATGATTTAGCAGAGGACTAATTAATGTAACTAACCTTATGCACAGCTGTGAAATCAGTTCTGTTTATTTAAAATGAAAAAAATCACATAAATGTGTGGATATGTACATAAATGCGTGGCAATGTTGTGCCAACTTTTTCGCTCCCATGTAAAACCTTTGTGTTGTCTCATGAAAAAACATCACTGAAGGTCAGTCTTGGCTGACCCAAATACACCAAGGCGGCAAATGCCCCAGGTCGGACCCTCACACCAGCTAAGGAGTTTGACATGGGCAGGTGGCACTCACCTGGGAAAGCAGAGGCAAACCAGTTTTGCTGTCTGCTGTTGCTGGTTGTTGCCACAGCTGCTCTGAAGGGCTCGGAGGTTTCGGTTAAGTAATCTCCAACGATTTTGGGTGAGCCTGTGCAGTTTCTCCGACTGCCAAGCCATGGTTGCTTTGTTTCCTTCCCCCATGAGCCAGCAGTGGAGAGCAGCACAGCTCCTCAAAAAGATACAGCCTGGTTACAAGCAATCGTCATTTTTTTTTTTGTCTTAACTTTGGCAATGGAGATTTGGCTGGGGCTGGAGTACAGGCTGCATCCTCTGTACCCGAATGATGCTAAAAGTTGCCGGGTCTTGCAAAGTCTCGTGGGTGACGCATCATTAAAGCAGCTTGTGAGCAGCAAAACTTTGCTGAGCAGGGTGAGCCACGCTGCTGATCTCCTCTGGGTGTCAAGGAAAGGGGAGCCTGCCCCATGATAATTAAAACTCTTTTCTCAACTTCTCCTTGGCAAGGTGCAATGAAAACCTCTTTTCATGCTCAATGACTAAAATAAATCTTATTTTGGGTTTCAGAAGCAGCCGCATGACTAAAATGAGCCGTTCTGTTTCATTCATGTTTGCTGTCTATTAATCTGTTCTCCTCACCCTCAGCAGGGTATGAGTCAGGGCTTTGCATTGTCTTCCTCCCTAAACTATCTGTGTTTTGACTTTAAATTCTGCTGTCTGACGCAAAGCAGTGCTGAAATCATGACAGTTTGATCCAGCCAGCTCCCAGGAGGCTCTTGATCTTTACTGGCTGGTAAATGTAGCACTCAGAACAGCTATGCTGAGCAGATAGTGATATTTTTACACCAAATGTTGGTAAGCAGATGTCACAGGCTTGTGAAGAGCCTTGAAACTCCACGGAAGAAAATATGTATGTATGTGGGGGAGGCCTGGAGACAAAAATAATTTGGTGGTTATATGAGAAGACATATATTCCTTAATCTGTTGGTGTTTTGCTATTCCTGTTCATGGTACTCAAACTGGAGGCTGCACTGGAACAAGTATAACAGTAAACTCTTTCCCTGTTGATTCATCATTCATCTGCTGCTTTTACACGCTCCTTCCAGCGGAGGCTTCTCTCCTCCTCTAGCCCTAGCTGAGCTGATAGGTCCGATCCACCTGCCACGAGTAGAGGGTCTGTGCTATGTGGTGGGACCCACATAGTTATCCCAAGGTTAAGGCATCCTATAGTAAGTGTTATCCCAAGCTTGAGGCATCCTAGAGTAAGTGTAGGTCATTGGGCAGGGAGGTAGGAACAGTGAGGCAGCAGGTCTGGGCTCCTCCCGCAGTCATTGGCGAAAACAAGAAGCACTTCCAGGCATGACAAAGCCCTGGGGAAGGACTCACAAACAGGCATGGCACAGCTGAGCCTTCGGTGACCCCCAGCCCTGGTGCAAGAAGGCTGATTTGCCGAGCAGTAGGCGCAGAGCAGCGTTTTCCATTACAAACCACCACCAGTGTTAGTTTGCTGTAAGCGATGGTGCTGCAGGCTGAGCAGCTGGGCCAGGGTGGCTCCTGTAGGCATGCTGGTGGGTGTGCATGCAGGGAGAGCCTGCAAGGTGCCCTCAGCAAGGCTGCCACGCCATACTGACCACCTCCTCGGGCTGGGCACCCGTACAGGCTCCTGCAGAGGGGCCGCTCACACCCCTGGCCTCAAGGAAACCTCAGGTGTACGGAGTGCCCGGACCCCAGGCGGTGCAGGGTGGGTAAGGGAAACCCCGCCTGTGGCACAAGGGGCTTGCGCTGAAATAGTGACACCAACAAGGTTGTTGGTATATCCACATTGCAATGGTGGACATACAACCTTGTTTCGGAGGTAGCAGTCAAGTCTTGCCCTAAGGCGCCTCCTCCTAGTTAATTTTTTATGTGCAGGCAGCCTGAAATCCTGAACATGTAAATGGTGGGTAAGAGTCAGGATTTGTATTTTTTTTTTCTTAGCAAAAATCTGTTCTTGAAATGACCCTGCAGAGCAAGTAGCAAACCTTCAGGGAGGCGTGTCGGTCAGGCTGGCGTTGAACCTACCTAATCTCATTGCAGTGTGGAATAAAGCTCAGAGATCAACAGCCACCAGACACTTGCCTTGACATCCATGCTTTTAAAGGACTGTGGTTACAAACTGCAAAGCCCTTGCTTTTCCTTACAGTGTTATATTTTTCCCTCCACTTACAGCCTTGGTAATGAAATTTGAGCCATTTATTATGTACTAAATTTAGGGAGGCCAAAAAATATTTGCATACAAATATGTTTGATCTTTCAAGCATGCAAAATGAGCACAAAATAACAAGTCTAATGTTGGACACAAGCAGAGTTCTACTATTTTAAAATTAAAATAAATTAAAAGAATCTGTATCTGTGATGGCAGATGAACTTTTTCTGAGGAAAGAAAACTCTCCCTTCTCATTACATACCAAATAAATGCAGATATTCAAGTCAGATATGGGCTGAATTTTAAATGTGACAATGGCACTTATTCTGCAAGAAATGCCATGTCTGTAATGAATTGTAAATTATTTTTAGTTGTCACTGGAAACAGAGGAAGGGGTGGGGGAATAATCAATATTGACAAAACCCCGCTTTATTTTTAAGCAGTACTGATCTTTGGCAACACCAGTTAGAGGAGGAGAAGCTAGAGCTGAAGTGCACAAACTGCAAACTATTTTGGTGTTCAGAAAAGAGGCACACAGCCAGACAAATGTGCTGCCTGCTGCTGCGCATTACTGCTGGGATGGCCGTACCATCAAGCTCACTGCTTCATCCTTTCATGCGAGCTGGGCACATGTGGTGGGAAGCAGGTCTTACTGGGAGACCGTGGTCCGCGAACGGTGGTGGTTCTTGACACCATCACCCCACCAGTGCTGGTGCTGTCCTGGGCACTGGGCACAAGGGCAAAGACACCAAGCCCCATGTCAGACCTTGCTACCACCTGAAGTCAAGTTGCCTGACTTTTCTTTCTCCATTAACTTTAGGGATGATGATCTTCTAGCTGGGTGTGACACAACACAGTGGGCTGGAGTCCTCTTGCCCCTGTTTGCTGCAGTGAAGTTCCCCCACCCACCCGTTGTCTTCTTTCTTACATGAAATGAAATAAAAAAAAACTCTGACGCTTTACTTACCCTTAAATTAGGATGGAAGATGCAGGGTTGATTAACTTTTAGCTTCTCATGATGCATAACTATGTAAGGTAGAGCATGTGACAGGACAAGCCATTCAGAGAAACCATTGCATTTATTACTGGTCTGTTCCCAGGATCCACAAAAGGATGCAGCATGGTCAAAATGCGCTCAGAAAAACAAGATTACCAAGCTCCTCTGGTTAAAGAGTTGATATTGAGCTAGTTCTAATGCAATTTCCTAAAATTCAGAGATGCTGTGTTGTGATCTTACTCTTCTATAAAATGCCATGGAACTTCTAATGACAGCACAGATCAAATTTTCTGTTGCATGACTCATGCTGAGGAAAAGAATGCCATACACTCAATATGGAAGAAAAAAAAATGTACACTCACTAAGGCCCTCCTTATAGGACTATGCGGATGCAATCAATTATAAGCACAAAGTCCAGGCAACACTTTTTGATGTGGAGTAAAATTGACAGCTGAATTGTGGATACCCTTTGGTAAATTTTATCCACTGAACCCAAAATAGCCATGGCAGAGACCTAAGCCAAGTGTCTGCCTGACTTCACACACTGTAAATCTCAAGTGACTGGTTAAGGAGCAGAGGAAGGAATCATGCTCATGTGCCAATTAATCTGACTTGTCTGAAATACACACTGATGCTGAAGATCAGGGATAGATGGATGGGGGCAGCAGGATGATTTCATGGGAAAGAATTTGCTAGATAAATGTTAGGCGTTTGGTGGCAGAATGCACAAAACAAGAGTCTGTTGGAAATGCATGCAGAGGCATAAGAATATTCCTGAAAATCTGAATTGAGCATTGTTCTTCTTGGTTTTGTTTTGGTTTGGTTTGATCATGGTGACTATTTTCTCAATGGACTCAGGTGTATTAGTGATAATGATGTCTGCAATTGTATGTTTTGTGGGAGTTCAGAGCCTTGCTGAAGGGGGTTGTAGTGTCCAGCAATACAGCTCCCAACTGCTCAGGGTAGACCATGGTTTATTTGGACCTTGTTTTCTCTTTACTGCAGCAGATGTCTTTCTGTTTCCCATCTTCAGGGATGCTATCATGGGTCCTAATATAACGTCTCTTTTGCCTCTTTTCTTTCTGGGACCAGTGATGAAAATGAGTATTTTGGGTGGCATCTGGGGCCTGAATAAAGCTGCTGCTGAAGCATTTCAGCACAAAAAGTGGTCCTCTATTTTACTCATACTCTACATGATGTGAAACATGAGGCTTCCAGGTCTCCATTTCAACTATAACAAATGCAGCAAGGATAGTCTTTTTATCTGTGTTCCGTTCATGGCTGCAATTATTTCTACCTTGCTGTTCTTAAGACAATTTAATTTTGTAACATTTATTGGTTTGGAAGGTGCATTCATCCTAGGTTTTTTGCATTTTTTTGCTGTAAAAGGTCAAAATTGTCAGGAAAGATTTATTTGGGGGGAAAAGGAGTCCTTATTTAAAAGCCAAAGTAAAACAACCTTTCTGGAATAGAAAGGAAGCAGAAGGAATGAGCTAAAATCCAGAGCAGCAGCTGAAGCAATGTGTTACGTTTCATGCTTTCTGATTTATGGCACAGTGGTGTTTACTCTCCCTAGTGATCTATGCGTGCAAGCACTGGCCTTTTTGCACACAGGGTGCTGAAAAGAGAGTTAAAACTGCAAGGGCAGTGCCTGGCAGTGGTACCGTAGGTGGGTAGTCCCTCTCTGGCTGCATCCACATGCAGGGAAGTGGGGTCGAAGCCGGGTGCATGGCAGCCTGGCCCCAGCCCCATGCCGCAGCCACCGGTGGAGGCAGAGCCCTGCAGGACCAGGGTGCTTGTGCCTTCCTGCACCGCTGCCCATGGGCCTGGGGCTGTGAGCTCCTGGGGCTGGGGGGGTGGCTGTCCTTCTGCCCTATCTTTCCCTGATGTGCTTCAGTTTTTCCATCTTGTTCAGACATACAGTGGAGGGGTGTCATTTCCCCCCCTCAGCCCCGCCTCTAAAACCACCCAGCCCTCAGCGGGATGCTTTAGTAGGTCTGGAGCTCCCGGGCCTCCCATGCCTCATGAAGAGGCCATGGATGCTGTGACTTGTCCCTGTCACAAAGCCGGAACTCTGCTACGGTGGCTCACTCAATGGATTAAAAAAAAAAAATATCCACGCAGACTGTAGCTGTTAAAAGGCCAGCTCCTGCAAAAGGCATGGCCACAGCGAGGTGCACACATGTGCACGTACACACACACGCTGACCTTTGAGCCTCGGCACACGGGCTTCCTTGCGGTTTGGCTCACGCTCACCTCCAGTCCCTGCGTGCCCCCAGCTGCGCTCCTGTCCCGCAGAGCCGGGCGTGTGCCCCCGCCGCTGGCCTGGCCGTCACCCACAAACCCCGCCGCTGGCCTGGCGTCACCCACAAACCGCACCGTTGGCCTGGCCGTCACCCACAAACCCCGCCGCTGGCCTGGCCGTCACCCACAAACCCCGCCGCTGCTCGCCTTGACAAAGTTTTCTGCTCCCAGCTCCGCACCACCCCCTGGGCTGTGGGAGCTGAGGAGCTGAAGGCGCTGGCTGTGCCTTGTCTGCCTCTTTTATTGTCTTTGTACCTTTTTTTCCCCTTCTCCCCCCCTTTCTTCCTTTCTCCCCTTTTCTCTTTTTCCTTTTTGTCACCCTTTTTTTCTCCTTTTATTTTTGTCTTTTTTCTTTTTTCCTTTCCGCCCCCCTTTTCCCCCCCTTTTTGTCGTGTCCCCTCCCGTGTTTATTTGTCCTTTTGAACA
>WEKW01012781.1:37535-123483 GCA_013389905.1 Sula dactylatra
GAGCCTGGTGCCGCCTTCCCGCGGCTGCCTTGCGGGGCTCGGCTGCCGCCCGGGTAGGAACGACAGCAACAACAACGAAAGGAGGGTAAGTTAAACAACGAGGTGCAGCAGAAAGTTGGTGGGGGTGTAGCTGATGTTTGCAATGAAATATATGCAAAAATATAGACCTATAACCATCTATATACTATACATAGAGATATGTATTATCAGCGTCGTTCACGGCTGAAGCCGGGAAGTATAACGTTTCTGTTTGCGATCGCATTCAGCCGTGCTGGCTCACCGACATGGCACTTCAGCCACGTCGACATACAGGATGAGAGGTTACCTTGGATGCAAACACAATCTGACTAACTCTCCAGATGTATGCATATACAAACGGTCATTATATTCATTCAGAGCTCCTTGGGGTTTGGGTCTTTTCCCTTGTCCTCACCCCACTGCTATTTTGTTCATGTTTTGAGTCCCTTGCACAGGAGAAAGGTTAGATATGCTTTCAAAAAAGCAAATTTACTGCAGTCGTGTTATTTATTGTGAAAGTAAATGGGAGGAAGACTGCATGATGTACTTCTTTATTTTCCTTACGGAAAACTGCTGTCAGATTCCCCCTCAGACTCTCAGGGCAGGGACTCATCTGTAGGAAAGCTTATGAGTTCTCATTGTAAATTTTCACTGGAAACATTACATTCACATCAGAGATGACTGCTGAGAGAGAGATCGAGAGAGAAAATTATTGCTACCATGGAAACATTCCAGAAAGATTTATGGTTTTTGTCTGGTTTTCGGTGAACTTCTGTCAGTCTGCACTGCCTTTGTACTTGTTAAATTGTTAACTCGATTGCCTCATTTTGTAAATAGGAACTTCTACATTTGTTGGCCAAAAGATGATTTTTCCTGTTTGTTAGGTGCTAATTGAGGAGAAAATATGCTCCCCATCTAGGCTAGTTTCACAATTATCCATCTGTAGGCAAAACAGCCATTTTAGCAGATTGCCCTTTGAGAGGCACAGAAGAGAATGTTTTATTGTAGATCCTAAAGGTAGTCTAAAATGTCCTCTGTTTTCCAAAAAATATGGAGTTAAAGTCTGAAAGACTGGGGAGGAGTCCTTTTACTGCAGTATATTTAATATAACACAGTATATTTAATGACAAGATTTTATGACCTGAACTCAAAGCTTTTAAAAGCAATCATTCCCAAATCAATTTGACAAGGCTTTCAAGTATCATCTACCAATAAAACAGAAGTGAAAAAAAACTGATCTAGAGACAAACGCATCCAACATATGTAGAAAGGAGCCAATGACTTGTTATTTCTGCAAAGGAAATACCCAGTTGAGCAGCATCCTTGTGGAACACCAAGCTAAACTTTGCCTGGCTAGACGCATTTTGATTTTAATGGGATGCTGGCGACTCTTACAAAGGCTGTTACAATACATAATTGTGTGCAGTGAAGGAGGTTGAGTTCCTGGTCCCTGTGAGTGGGAGGTGCCTGGCAGATAATTATGGAACAACTCTCCCTCCCCCACCCCTCAGAATGGACAGAGTTTCTTATGCACAAATCAAACTAACTCTGTTAAGAACCTGTCTCTCTGATGGAAAAGAAAGTCTTGGATTCAGTTGTTTGCTACAATAAGTAGCAAAGTGTTGGTTTGTTGGGTTTTTTGGTGGTTTTTTTTTTTGGGGGGGGGGTTGGTTTTGGTTTTTTTTTAATTGAGATATAAATTTATGTATAGGACTAGTGCCTTTTCTGTGACAGAAAATGAAGTGATGTGTTGGCTTTGTTCCAGGGCAAACTCAGACCTGGAGGGTGGGAACCTTCTAATCAGTTGTTCTGAACTAATCCTTTGTGAAATCAATGCTCAAACGTATCCAGGCTTGACTAGTCAGAACTGTTTGGGGAAATTGTTTGCTCTTACAGCTGTTGGCTTGTCCAGGCATACTGAGGGGAAAAAAAAGCAGCTCTCTGAACTGATACTGCTTTAATTATTTAGTTAAGTCACATTATGTTAGGAACAAAAACTGAGCAGAAAATATCTACAAGTGAGCTGAAGTGAGCATATTCATGCTCACTTTCTACTTAGACCAGTGGGTAAATAGTGGTATACATAGCTCTTTCAGTCTGTCATGAATCACTGACATCTCGACAGGATGCTTTTACCAAGCCACAAACCAAAGGAACCAAAATAGGTCAATTAATCAAAGTAATTTCTATCTTTATAATTTCTTTCTCATTATTGCACTTTATTCATTAATGTAACTGGATCAGAAAAGTGTCTAATCTCTCTCATGGTCCCAGCGTATCAGTGCCTGAGCACCTCCTAGGAAATACATGACAGCAATTTTTCCCTTCACGGGGTGGAGGGTGCTCAGCTCCCCGCAGGGCCTGTGCAGCTGTATCCTCATAGGCAGTAGTGCTGTAATCTTCTTAATTCAGTTGGAGGCATATTTTCCCCACTTCTGTTCCAGAGTTTATTGTTGGCTGGCGTAAGCTAGGCAGTCTGACTAGACATGGGCTTCTACTGATCTAATCTATCTTTTGCTGATGGTCACACTTCTGCCTGTCCTGGGACCTGATTCAATTTCTGCTGAAGTGAATGAATGAATGAAATCACCACTCAGAACATACCTACTCAAGCTCATTTCAGAGATGACTTTTAAAGGATTCAGTAAAATTATATTGTACTTTCAGGATAAATTATAGTTTGTCCTTCATATAGGGGATCTTCACCCATAGGAAAGTGGTTCACTCATAGTCTCTTAACTTAAATTCACCTGCAATACAATTTTTTTTTTAATGAAATAGCAAAAAAGGAAGTAATAACACGAACAAGAATGACAAAAATAAACTTGCAAGTCATTTTACAGGCCATATTCTCCACTTCATTACGTTAATTTTATTGCAGTCTAACACCATTCAGTGGTATTACCCTGGTGTGAAATTAGATGCCCTATGGAACAATCTCGCAAAATAATTCTGCATGCAGTTTTAATGTTAATATTTTGAGTGGCACTTAAATATATGGATATACTGATTTTACCATTTGAAGCCTTCATTTTCATAATCGAAATTACATCTAGATTCCTGTATGGGCTTTTCACGAGCTATATAGGATTTGTATTTTATACGTGGGTGCTGCCATTGGAAAATTGATGTTCAAAAAGTACACTGAACATAGAGATAAGAAAGTTCTAGCATAGGAAACCAATAGCTTCCAGTACAACTGAGGAATCATAGGAAAGATTTAGAAAAATCTCAGATTTCCACCAAAATATATGGCTTCCATGTATGAGCTATATTAGGTTTCCATAATTAAAAAAAAACGTGCAGTACTGGTGGTATTCTTCACGATAAGTTCCAATTTAAAATAACAACCTCTATTTTGCTTCTCAGTTGCTAAGGCTGTCTCCATATGTTAACTGCTTCTTTTTTCTTCTTTCTCTTTGTTTCAAGGAAATATATTAAATATGGCAGAAACTAAAACCTTCCAGCTTGAAGCAGCCTGTGCTCTCACCTTTTTCTTTGTCATAATCTGTTGGGTTGATGCAGCTTCCTTCCAGCAGCATCAGCTGCTTCAGAAAGATCCAGACTATGTAATGAAAAACTTACAAAGGTTCCCAAATCCTGATATGATCAAAGCTTTGGAATACATAGAAGATCTTCGCAAGCAAACTAACAAGGGAGAAAGCAGCCCTGATTACAATTCTTATCAAAGTATCCCATATCTCCTGCAACAGAAAGAAAGCAAAGACCAGGTTCACCTACCAGACAATGTAAGGGATTCTTTGACTGAAGATGAGTCCCAATGGGTTAAGGTAATGTTGGAAGCCTTGCGGCAAGCTGAGAAAGAGTCAAAAGTTGGCCCAAAGGAGAATAAGCCTTATAGTCTGAGTTCAGATAGCAACTTTCCAGCTGGAGTAACTGATGATTATGAGGCTTACAAGTGGCCTGAGAGGTGGCAAAAATATCTCAAAATGCCACTTGGGCATTATGAAGACAGTTCAAGAGACAGTCCTTTCAAGCGTACTAATGAAATAGTGGAAGAGCAATACACACCCCAAAGCCTTGCTACGTTGGAATCTGTGTTTCAGGAGTTGGGGAAGATGGCAGGACCTAACAACCACAAGAAAGAAAGGCTGGACGAGGACCAGAAACTGTATACGGATGATGAAGATGATGTATATAAAGTAAATAACATTGCCTATGAAGATGTGGTTGGAGGGGAAGACTGGAATCCCATAGAAGAAAAAGTAGAAAGTCAAACCCAGGAAGAGATAAAAGATAGCAAAGAGGAAATTGATAAACATGAAGAGGAGATTGATGATGAAATGAAAAGATCAGGGAAACTCAGCTTCCTTGAGGATGAAATAAGAAGAGACAATAAAGATCAAATGTCAGAGGACGTTTCAAAGCTAATGAATTATTACCTGAAGAGGCTGATGGGTGGTGCTGCAAATAGGAAGTTAAGGACTGGAGGAGAACTTGAGGAAAAAAGAGCACCAATGTTTTTGGATAAGCAACTTGATCCTCAGTCTATAGCTCAGCTGATAGAAATCTCAAGGAATTTACAAATTCCTCCTGAGGATCTAATAGACATGTTGAAAGCTGGAGAAAAAAAGCAGCTTCAGAGTGAAAGGCTGGAAGCTGAGCAGGAAGCAGAATTCCCAGAAGACCTCGACGAGATTGCTGAAACTAATCTAGGACAGAGCGATATATTTAAAAATAATGTAAACCTTAAAAATGGGTACATGAAGCAGCCTCTTAATGTTATTCCAGAAAATCTACCTGAAGACCTCAATATTGAAGATATTATCAGTCTTCTGGGAACTGACAATTTAGCCAATCAGAATCCCTCCTACTTATTAAATCGTCTTAATCAAGAAAATGATTTGCCGAGACTGTCTTACATTCCCAGAAGATTGAAAGGACACCCATTTCCTAAAGCTGCCTGGATGAATGATTTGGAAAGGCGACAAATGGAGTATGAGAAACTGAACGAGAAGGACGAAGAGCTGGCCGATTACTTGGCAAAGGTGTTGGCAAAATATCCTGAAGTTATCAATACGAACCAGCTGAAACGGGTCCCAGTTCCAGCTCCCGAAAGCGACTTGCAGGAAGATGACCGGCTGGAGCAGGCCATCAGGGAGCACCTAAGCCAGCTGGGACCACAGGAGGCTGCGAAGTTGGCTTCACTCAGCAAAAGGATTTCCATGGCCGGGGAAACCGATGACACGCAAAACAGGCAGTATCTGGATGAAGATATGCTAGCAAAGGTGCTAGAGTATCTAAACCAGGAGAAATCAGAGCTTGAAAGAGATCACATCACTAAACGAGCAATGGAAAATATGTAATTGTTCCCCAAATATTATTTCTCTTCAATGTGTTGACTTCTATCCCAATTCAGTTGTGATTTCTTCCTGCTCGCCCACTAAACAATCTATGGTAGACTACTTACCATTGAACAGTCTGCATATCTTTCTCAGAGCTGTTACATTGTTTATTGATATACTTATATATGTTATAAATTATGGGGCAAACAACAAATTGCTTCGAGTGTTTTAAGAAACAATTTATTGAAACCAAGTAAAACTATAATATGTAAACAAATGACCTTTGCATTGTTAATAAAACATGATAAATGAAGAGTGACAATTATCATTTGAAATTTTTAAGATTAATTGGATTATTTTGTTACTGTCTGTAGTGTTTTTTTGTGGAGTATCGAATAAAAAAATAAAGCATTATATATATAGTTTTATTTAAAAGGCTTTTTCTATTCAGTGTTTTATTGTTGATGAATAAATTATTTCTGGACAAGAGACTGTGTTTGTGGCAGTTGATAAAGTCATAGTAATTTGAAACGGAAACATATATGTTTTATTTCTACAGACAATTCTTCTGAAGTTTATTATTTTACTGTAGAATAAGTTGGTAGCTTATACTTCTGGTTTTTTCTGGGCTGTAAGAACACAACTGTCATTATCCTTAAGGGCAGTGCATACCTGAAGAGCTTGCTGAAGTCAGCCCTCTTCTAGGGCAGTAACTGCTTTACCTTGTTTTGAAGATTGCCACACACACACCCCCCCACCCCCCACCCAATTAATGATTATGTATCTCTTGGCAGTGGGAGGAAGATAAATGATCTGCCCAGCTAAGGCAGACTCTGCGGTGAAGCACTAAAAAAAAAAAAACCCACAAAACTGAACCTTTGTACGTGAGTAGCAGCAGCTCTGGGAAGCTCCAATGAAGTAGATGAGAAGCAGATGAGTTCCTTGCCATCTCTCACGATGGCTACCACGAAGAAAGAGACAGGCTTCAAGGCACGGCAAACAGAGAACTCAGTCTGTAGGAAACATCACTTTTTTGTCTAATAAAAATATTATTTCCCATTTCATGAAATGGCCATTACATGTATGCATAAGTATACACAGAAACTTTATTATTCACTACATTAACTGGACACTTGAAATGTCTCTTGAGCTTCTGTTAAGACCTGCAGTGGATGTTCTGGAAAAGCTATGGCTCTTTTACAGAACAAAATGTGCTTGTGTAACTCTGTGAGTCAGACATGCTTTTCACTAGGCCAGCTCAGGCATAAGCATTTCCAGGATTATAGTTTAAAAGTGGTTTTCCCTGCGGTATTCTTCAGCAACTCATCTCTGTTAAGTGGGGTGGGATGATTTTTGGCAAGGCAATGTCTAATGAAGCAAAGTACAAAGGCTGCAGAAATAAGACTTCATCCTCAGTGTCATTATTACCCTGAGCAATTGTAGATGAGAGGAGTTCAGTCAGAGCCCTTGCTTTGGGCCACAGCAAAAGCCTTCAGTTTCCTGTTACTTGGATGCATCAAAACATTAAATACACAACTGAAAAAATACCAAAGTTAAATTCACTTCTGTAAAGAAGGAAAAAAACTGTTGCTATTTGATATTCTGACACTGGTAACTTGGAATCACTATTTTATTCAAAACAAAACTGTTCTTTAAAAAAATAACAATTTTTATCACCTTGATTCCTAACACTGTTATTCTCCTTGATCCTAATACTGCTCCCGCAATCCTCACAGTCCAGAAAATTTTCCTTTGGTCAAGTTGGTAACATTTAATACTTCAATATGTCATATGTAAAATTGATGAAGAGTCATAAAAACATAGAGTCATAGAATATCTCGAGTTGGAAGAGACCCATAAGGATCATTGAGTCTAACTCCCTGCTTCATACAGGACTACCTAAAACTAAACCGTATGACTAAAAGCATTGTCCAGACAAGAGCAGTGAGAATTAAATGAATGTTTGCTGTTTTCAGTTAGTAAGTTTAACGACTTTATACTTGCCTTCCAAGGTCATATTTTAACAGGAGACTGTATTTGCTGCACTTATTCACACACACATAGCGTAACAAAGCCTAACTCCATAGCCAACTTGCTACCGCTTTGTTTTTTTCCAGGACTGTAGTTAAATGCCTTTTTTTACTTTTCCTATGGGAGAAAAGAATTAATTCACACAAATATTTTCATAAAAGGAAATAATGGGCAGCCAGAGAAGCACAAGGCCTTGTGAAGGCCTAAGATGCCCACTGGACACAGGCGTTGTGCTGCAGGCGATAGATGTTGGGACAGGACCCAGCAGCCAGTATCACAGCGTTGGCTGCGCATGCCTCTGGCTCTCCTGGGTGTGGTGAGGGCACTTTCTCTGCCACTTCATCTCATGCACCAGGTGAGGAATGGTTTGTCATTCTCTGCAAAACATCTCTCCCAGAAGAAAAGTTTTTTGGAAAGGCTGGCTGCACCGGCTCTGCTGCCGTCCAGGGACAACGGCCTCTCAGAAGCAGCCTGCTGTCCTCTGGCTGAGCTCAGTGTGGGAATTAGGTCTCCATGACGACGGCACAGAAGGACTAGTGCTCCTGCAGCCTCCCCGGCACAGGGATCTCATCTCCTGGACTTGGCCGCAACCAGCATGCTACAGCGTGGGGCTGCCACCTCAGAGCAGCCGGAGCTCGTGCAGGGCCTTGGGCGCTCACAGCTTCGATGGTCGTCTACGGCAGTTGTAAACATGCTGTTCAGCACACTTAACAAATACCATCATGATACCAGATGAAATAATTAAAAATATCTTTAGAAGGGCTTGGGCAAAGCTCACTGAAGACAACAGCCATCTTCTCCCTGACTCGTGCACAGAACATTTCTCCTGCTTCAGACGGCTCAAAGCATGAGCAGGATATCAAGGCAGCTCTGAATGTGTTTTCTTGTGTTTCCTTTATGTAGCGGTAGCCTTAAAGCATGCGTGTGTATGTATACCCTCTGCCCCCAGCTCTGGGCAGGTAATAAAGTCACACAACAACGCTAACGTGTGCTAGCACACAGCCATGGTACAGTGCCTGTTGCTGGCTTTGTCCTCATGGCTAACACAGATACAAGTTTATCTAACTTTTTTAACAGTGAAAATTAAAACTGCATTTTTTTTTCTTTTGCTGCCCTCCTTTTCTTCAATGGTGACATACAATGGTGCTTTAAAAAGGAGCTTTTCCGTTTCCCCCTCAGTGGCTGCTGAGCCTCAGGCTTGGAGGAGCATCCCCCTCACCCCTGTGATGCAGGGCTGAGCAACACGTTGCTATGGCAGCCAGGAGGCAGCTGTGTCACCTCCCAGCAGTGCATCTCAGCCCCGAGGAAATGAAGATGAAAATGCTTTGAAGTGCTAACCTTCCCTTCTGCTTTGTCCTTAAATTGCGCTGGAATGGCCTCTGCCACAATCCAGCCAGCCCTGCCATGGATCTTTGCACTGCACCGTAATGCTCCTCTTTCCCTTGAGCCGATATCTCCAGCACCACAGTTCCCCTAACTCCACCAAAGGTCCCCAGACCTGAGGGCCTTCCTCAGGGACTTGGCTCAAAGGGTATTCAATATTCTCTTCAAATGGAAAACAAAACCATCAGGCAGTTGGGTCTATGGTTTAAAGGGTTTTGGGTTTTTTTAAAGTCAATGTACAAGGTTGACTGCATCAAAACGATGTTTTACAGCAGGTATGTTAATGTAGCATGCTATTATTATTCCTACCTCTTTAGCTGATCTCATTCTTTTCAAAAGAATGATTCCAGTGAAGGGACAGAGGTTCACACGTCCCTGTTTCAGTCATTATTCCTTGAACTTATACCAGGCAATAATATACCTAATTTACAAGGTGTGCAAATCTAGAAGAGATGCCACTCAAAAGAAACATGGTCAAGCATGACTGGTGGTGGTTTTAAGTTCCTTAGTTTTGTTCCCCTCCTACCACAGCCCGTAGCACTCCTTCCTCTGGGCCTCACAGGCTCCTGAGCTGACCAAAGCCCCGAGGAGCTGTTTGGCATCAACACTGCCTCCGGGCTCTTACTCAGGAAGAGCTCCGTGAAAATTTTAGATACCAGAATGATATTGGATCTAAGGAACCGGAGGTAAAAACCTATGCATAAGAGGACAGAGTCTTTCAGAGACTGTGTAGAAGAAGAAAACAAGCTTTGGAAAATCGAAACTTTGGCATGAGGAACTACATCACTTTTTAGAAGACCATCTCGCTTACAGGGTGTGCAAGCCATAAGGGACTTTTTGTTGTTTGTGGTTCATCTTCATAAACAAGAAAAGGGATGTCGAGCTTGAAATAATGGAATTGCACACTGTATAACAGAACCACATGGAAGTTTCAAGCTGATTTCAAGCTAAAAAGTGACATCAATACCCTGTCCTCTTCTAGCCACAGAAAGTAGACAGCTAATTTCCCTGTGAAGTATCTTATTTCTAACAAACAAATCTCCAACTCCATTTTGAAATGAAATGAAATGAGCAAATATAAAATAGGTAGCACCCTCTCGGTAGCTATAGTTGCCTCTTGCTATGTAACCAAAGCTCCTGCAGAAGAGCAGATAGTTATACCTGAATATGCAAGACAGCATTATCAAAATGTACATCATGAGATCTGCTCCATTAAACCACTCCAGAGCAGTCCCCTGCAGAGAGGCTGCATAGTGTTTAATTGTTCTTAATAGCCACAGCCACTTCTGCTTTCATTTGGCTGTGTTTTATGTTTTCCTTATGAGTGTAGTGGGACAAACAGTCATGTTGTTAATAATGCACGCAGAATGCATAATCCATAACAGAGACACTATCATCAAGCTTATGATTATAATTATATACAAAATAAAGTGACCACCCTGCAATTTTTACTCAGGCAAAGTAAGGAGTAGATTTTTAATTCCTCTTTTGTGCTATGGTTTGACAGCATCCCAGATGCAGCTGGTTTGCACTCTCTGTTTATCAGTGACTTTTGCCCAGCAAAGAAAAATGCTTTTGCTCACGTCTTCCTCTTGAAACCTCCAGTAAGCTTTGTCATGTCCTCATATTTAAGGTCCTCCCCAACAAGCAGATTGAACAGAAATTCTGCATTTGGTCTAAATATAGCAAGCTGCTGAACACCTTCCTCAAGACCCAAGGGAGTTCTTCTTTGTAAATATACCAGAATTCATTGTATTCATATCCATAAGAGTTAACACCTTTTTGTTTTTTCATTAATTCAAATGCTACTGCAAGTGTTTTGTTTACATCTGCACCTTGGTGGCTCCATTATTTTGTCAGCTGGGGCTCTTAAATGAGAACATTTGTTGATTCAAAAATTAATGTAACCACATTACCTCATCTCAAGAAATTAGATTGTTGCAATAATTTTTTTCTAAAAGGGTATTTCCACATTGCAGTGGCAGGGGTTTGAGTTCCATATAGTATGATAATCATTAGTATTTCTCAAAGCACTTTACAAGATACCTTGTTTTGCAGGTGAAGTGACATAACCCACCTATGACTTTCTGTACATGGCAAAGGGCAAGGCAAGGCTGGAACCTGACCTTGCTTCACAGCTTTATTCTGCCATTGCTGCTGTTGCTAGCTAATGAGAAGACTCATGACTCAAACCTGCTTCTCCAGGCAAACCTTACCCAGGCCAATCTTTCATCACTTCAGGTCAAACGTAGCATCGTGGGAGTGGAGGACTTCTGTGGACAAGTCACATGCAGTGATGACTGCCATGTGGGAACTGCATTCCCTGGAGCATCCCTTACTTCTCCCCAAAATGCACAACACTGATCAGTGGCAATTTACTATATGCTGCATAATTCTATACAGACACAGCTGGATACTAGCTGCACTTTGCATTTGTTCAGCCACCCAAGCGCCTCCAGAGAGGTTTGTCCAAGCTGCAAGGAACTCCAGTTAGCAACAGCCAGCAGGTGCAGAGCCTCTAGTGAATACAGTGGAAAAGAGAAGCCCTCAATCAGAGCTGATTATCTGAAGAGCCACGTTATTCCTAACTTTTGGATCATTCGAAAACATTTGAGATCATTAATAATTCATTTGCAGATGTTGCAGAGCTCTAAATGTGGCTGATTAAATGCATTTGACGTTTCTCTTGAGAGAAGCTGTTATTCCAGGAAACCATTCAGTATCTGCAAATGTCTTGGAATTAGCGTACTCAAAATTACAGGTTCACTTACAATGTTTTCCCCTTGTAAAGAAAGAAAAGCGACCTCTGATTCCAAATGTAATGTACACTGGTGAATAACTATAGTACAATTATTTTAAATTCACCACAGCCACTCAGCAGATCTGCCATGTAATGACTAGCGGTCCAATGCAGACAGCTCTGCCTTCCTTTGCTAAGACAAAAACCTGCAGACAATGAGCCATGCAGGCCCTACGCACCTGGGGGAGGAGAGCTAGGAAATGGTTGTTTGGCAGCTCCCCAGCTCCTACAATTGCTGCTCAGTGATATGTTTCCCAAAAACCTTCCTGGCGTCTGCCTAAAAATAGAGCCCCTGGCAGAAAAGCCAGCCTCTGACGGGGTGACTCAGTGAGAGTGCCACAAAACAGCCAAGTTCTCTGGGTCGGGTGAGCTGGATCCAGGACAGGCTCTAAAAGAAATAATGAGCCTCATACCACCTTTGTGGCTCCCTGATTATGTCACCAAATCTGAGTCCACTGGATTTGTTTAGCTTCATGATTAAGTTAGAGTAAATGTGTAGCTGTGGGGTGCATTTTGTACCACTCCATTTAAATGCTTAAATGAGAACTAAGCATTTATGTGAATCTGAGCATGTATTTTTCAAGTGGGTGACCCACTTCAGGGCACTTCTCCTACTCTGCTTACTGCAGTCACCACCACTGGGGCATCTCATCTACTGGAGATCGTGGGATCCACCCCTGCCAGAACTTTGCTCAGGGTCACCTTGGTAAAGCCTTTCTGGGTTATTTTCCTCTTGACCAAAGCTCATGCCAACACACAGAAGAGGAGACACACTGCACCTGTCTGTTGAGATCTCCAGGTGAAACACGTGGCCATTCTTTATTGTCTATTAAAAGTCTTTCCAAAACTGTACTTCCTTTAAATGGATCTTTTTTCCAGCTCAAATTTTAGATTCCATTTAAATTCACACTGTAAATCTGTTGCCCCTAAATGCAAAAAGAAACCTCCCGTCCCCACTTTTCTCTCTCCTCTTTGACCTAAGAGAAAGTATCAGACTGTTTGGATGAGATTCAACATATAATTTCTGCAAGGAACATATTTTCTACCATGGCTATGTGTTTTGCCACCTGCTAATAAATGTCATAGCAGAGCAACAAACCACTTAGACACTACCAGTACTTTTACTCCCATAATAAGCATGTAAGAGCCAGGCCAGGAATACCATGTACAGACACAGAAAAGATAAAAATAAAGATAAATCATTAAAGGAGATAAACCCAACATTCCTTGCTTGTCATTCATGTGGCATATCAAGGGGAAATGTGTTAAGTCCTTGCAAGTAAGTTTTGGGATGCAAATGTAATCTGACAGGAAAACTGTTTTCTGCAAGGTTAAATCTACTCAGATCCAACATAAAAGAAATTTATTTTCTTCTTACAAACATGAGTGCAACAAGGTAGAAACTTTGCGCTAGTGACTAGTGCACTGAGGGAGACTAAGAAGAAAATTAAATTTGAAAATTTTATTCTGTATGTAAGTCTGCAACTACTATCATATTCCACCAGTTAATTTAGACAACAGAAATGTTGTTACTGTATAAACTCACAAGTCTTACCCATGGCCCCGGATTTTGCTTACCTAGAAGCAATAATCAGATTGAACTTCATTTACATGTATTTTTGGCTTTCTAATTTCTATTTAAAAACTGCCAGCCCCCCCAGCTCTCTCCTCACCGGAGTGCATGGCCTGAAGCTGGTGCCACCACAGTCACACAAACCTTTAGGGATGGCTGGGACACAGTGGGCCACTTTAATACCACAAGGTTCTGTCTTCAGCACTCCTGAGCCTCACCCTTGCAACGAAGGAGTTGTTTCATGCAAAGGACCTTTAACTGCTGGGAAGAGATCATGGATATTTTTATTCTAGGAAAAAAATACTGTTGAAAATGCCTCAACTATAAACAATTTAAAAAAAAATTGAAAGGAAATTTATCAAAACCTCAAACTTTATAATGTCTTTCTTACTTGTTACAAAAATACCAGTTTTGTTTTAGTTTTATGCTCTTTCTCCTCTGCTCCTTTTAGAGTCAGCACTTTGCTGATCCTATGCAAGAGTTCAAAGCTACTGACTGCTTCCCAGTTTGGCAACACCTTGTGCAGGTGAGTCTAACAACTTCACATAATATAGCACTATGTGTTTCTATGCTAGTAAACTTTACAATATTCCACATAACGAGGCCATATTTAAGCTGAAGATCAGCCCCAGCCCAGAGAAGCTGCGGGAGCAGGAATCAGAAACCCAGCCTCCACCATGGACAGACCAATGTTCAATGCCATCTTTGTAGCCCCATCTTCCCCTCCGTAGCGTGGGGAAAACTGAGGATGCCAGTGTAAATAATTTGAGACACACCAACAAACATACAGCTAAAACATATAGTTTAACATGTAGTTAAAAAAACCCACTTCACATGGGGACCCACAGACCAAGTCTGATTTTCTTCAGTGTTGCTTTGGCCATGAAGTTCCTTTAAGGTTAGCTTAACATGCCCTCTGTGGAGCCGATCACTGCTTCATGCATAGATGGCCGCATCAGGCTCCAAATCTCTCAGCTCCAAACTAAGATGCTATTTATAGATTCCCCCTTAGCCCTCCTCTCCTGCCTTTCAGACAGGCTGAAGTACCAACTCCAAAAATACAAAATTCTGTTCAAGCACAGAGATGAGTACAGAGGGGATGTTAAGCAGCTTGGACATTAAAAATATGCTAAGATAAATTGTGGCAGGCCGATCAAGTCCCTGAGGAACGATATTTTGGCAACAGCCTTCCAAGAATATTCTGAAGTGCAATCAATATAATCAATACTATGCTCAAACACCTTTTCCCATCCATCCAATCTACAAGTAGACTGCCAGAAAATCAGATTAGCTTTATTTCATTAACCCTGCTAAAGGCAACATTTACATTTTTAACTTAATACTGTATGTTTACCAGAGTGCTCTCCAAAGCCAGGTGATGAATGAGGCTGGGGAGGCCTCCCATCCCTATCACTTGGCTACCACCACCTGCCACAGAGAAGATAAATGGTAATTGGCAGCCTGGCCATGCTGCAGACTGATGGAGTTGTCTGGGGGAAATTGGACTGGTGACTGCCTGCAGATCAGCAGGCGTGCCGAGGACCCCAGTTCTCCTGGGCAACCTTAGGCATTGGAAAGCCTTCTATCTTTTAGGTGACACCTCGGTGGTTACTTTCTTGGCTAACTCATTTGTAACTCAGGTTATGTAATTTCCTTTACTTCCAGTTACCATCCTCCTGGCTCAGCTCAGTGCATGACTCAGTAAGCCTGGCTTAATCATCTTTGTCATAAATTCTGAGTCTTTTTCATTGCTGATAAAATTCTTGCTGACCAGCTCCTGAAACTAAAATATATGGAATGGAAAAAAAAAAGTGGGACTTCACCGTGGATTGTAGATATTTTTTAAAATTAACTCCTGTGCTACAGCACCTTTCCAAAGAAGCAGCCAAAAGCAGCAGCAGACTCCTTTATAAATACATAAAGGATGTGACCTTTTAAAAAATACATACTTTTCATATCAAACCACAAAGATAGAGTGGAATTTAGTTATCCTACACCACGACTGTTGGGACATTTGCCTTCTTCCTAAGGAAATGACTTTGCCTTGTAGCTCACCTTTTATAGCGCACACTTTTCTGCCTGCACAATTCATTATCCAGTACTCGATCTCCTCAATAGTCTAATGCTGATGTCCTTAGGAAATGAATTTTTTAATAGTCTTCTTGAGGAACATGTGTTTTGTAGCACCTGAAAATAGATGTACTATATTTCCAGGCTAGTTGCATATTTCACCTATTGAGTCGTACATTTCAGTGGCTCTGGCTTTCTGTATGTTGAGATGGAAAAATAATTTAAACAGTCATTTGCCTGACAAGATGTGATTATTTGTCCTCCTACATACCCTGTGAGTCCAAAGTTGGATTTATATCTTGCTCTTTTACTTTACATCTTTGAAAAGCCAAGGAACAGGGAATGCATTGCTTTATCAATTCTTGGTGGGTGAGCACAGGAATTGTAGTGTGAGAGTGTGTGTGTGTGTGTGTGTATATATATATATATATATACACACCTTATAAAAAAGGCTACTGGGATGTACAAAACAGCACGTGCTTTAGTTAAGCTGTTGCTACAGACAGGAAAAAAAAAGATGGAGAGTGAGCAACCAAGCCCCTGCTCAATATTCATGGGATAAGAATGAGTTGTGGGGGGACCAGATCTGACCTGGGCAGCAGGACATGGGTCTTCAGCTTTACTTTCTCACAAGGAAGGCACCAGCCCTGGCTAATCAGTGCTTCTACCACTTATGCAGGTTTCTGGTAAAAGAAACTATTGCGAAGGGTGTTATTCTCCTAAAGATATTATGACCTTTGGAAATGCAAAATAATTTGGCTGCCTAAAACTGGGCATCTACATTAAAACAGCTCATTTTTCAAAGTCGCTATGCCATGGCAAATCTAAGAAAATGTTGAAACCACTGGGCTTTGCACAGTCTTTTCCTTATAAATAGACACATTGTGTACTGGGGTAATTTACCACAGCTCTGCTGACTTCATTGAGCACAGAGCACGCTGAGCCATCTTGACAAATATTTACATAGAGCCAAATTATCCCACAGGTCTATTTGTGTTTTATTGTGTGACAAATTCATGAGCATCCAGCATCTCCAGTAAGCAGCAGTCCCTGCCCAGGACAGCTCACATCCTCCCCATGCCCCAGCAAGCAGCAGGCAGTAGGTGACCATCATGGCATGGGGACATGGCAGTGACAGGACCACCTTCCCTGACCCAAGTAAGAAAGTCAAAGGGGAAAATGTCTGAAGTCTCCGTGAGACAATCAGACACAGCACTGTTTCAGAGGGGGCACCCTAGGAACATGCCCATGTGCCTTCTTGAAACCCATTAATGCACTTCATTAGGTGTTTATACACCTTGTATAAACAAGTAGAGCCCAACTCTCCCATCTCCTGGAGGCCCTGTGCTGTTCCCGCTGAAGCCCTTGGGAGCTGGGCTACCTCGGGACAAGCCTGGGGTCTTGCTTTGGGAACCTCACCCTTGGGTGCCGTGTGGGAGGGGAGTGCTCCTAGAGGACAGGGGTCGCCCCCAGCTGCAGCGGGCAAAGCTTGCTGCACCCTTCCCTGCCACGGGTTTTGCACAGCCTTTGGGCTGGCTCTGAAAGTTTTCTTTTTTCGCCAGCCTGATTAGCTTCGTGATTACCCAAGTCTGGGGAAAACAGAAGGTAGTGGCTGGGCTCACTTAAGGACAGATTTGCTTATAGCCAATCCATGTTACATTTTCCCCAACACTTATATGAAGTAAAACATAAAGTCGCTCCAATTGAAAAAACCCAAACCCTTAATTTCACACAATGCAAATTTTTATACAGATCTTGAGGTTGATTTTAAAGCACTTCTATAAAAATGAAGTATAAGCTGAAGATAAAAACCATCTCAAAACGAAATGAACTGTATTATCTTCTGAAAATCCCTTTTCTCTTCAGCTTCTGAGGGTTTTTTCCTTTTCAGGAATCTGGGGACTGCTTTACTCAAAGGGGACTTTCATTTTTCAGGAAAAATAATATCTTGTATCAAGAAAAGAAAAGATCATCCACCTCTTTTAACCTGGGAAACAGAAAATACAATCTGCTTTCCAGGTGTTTCTGTGGCCGACAGCATCTGTAACAGCGTTTCTGCATTCCTTCTTGCAAGAGAATTATTGAAGAATTAAATATCATAAAAATGTGTTGAGACAGCACTACGTACAGCCCAATGCAAAATATTCTACATCAAAAATAATGTATCTTCCCATCCAGGAAAGTATTGTGATTCCAGAAAAGTCTGAAAGGGATCGTTAATGATTACAGCATATAGCAGCCATAGCAAGCCAGCTTGCTTTATTCACCTGTGATTTGAAATTTGATATAATTTTCAATTTTGCAATACTGGGAGAGCAGTTCGGCTGACTTTTAAATTTCATTTCAAGAATACAGTTCAATTTAGCAAGTCATTTGCAGAGACCATCCCTCTGATTGCAGTATGTTTTTCTGCCCATTGCAGGAAGCACAAAGAGAAGAGGAAGTCAGCAGCATTAGTGACCCTACATAATTTGCTCTAACACAAAATGTGATTTTAAATGGATATATTAAATTGTTGAGATGCCAATTAGCTACTTTAATGCAAATTATTCTTTTATTTACAGGGTGGTTCTTCCTTAGACCTGAAATTGCTGTAGCTCTGATGCTAGCACCGAGTCATGAGGTAAATGAATCACAGAGCCAGATTACTGCGTCTGCAGAGAATGTTATGTTCTTGAGTTTAACCTGACGCTACAGCACTTGCGGGAGATCTCTGCGTGCATGCATGCATCTGTCAGATGAAGCAATTCCCAAGGGACGCTTTGGTGAAGCATCTCCTGTGTGCTTGTAGGGCTGGAGGGCAGGGGGCTGTGCCTGCAAGCTGCGAGCAGCTAGAGCTTTTGGTCCACCAAGGGGGTATGCATGCCTCCCCTTCTCTAATCTTCCTGGCAAGCCCCATAGGCCCCTTTCAGTGAGTTCACACCTTCCTGGGCACTTTAGCATCTCCTCCAAGCCCAGAGGTGAATCCCATCTCACTGGGATGGGCAACACAGCTGTTTGCTGGGGCAGACGCCAAGTGTACCAACATTACCAGAGGAACCCTGATCATGATGCTAATCCATCTATTCCTGCTCTATCAGCCTGGTCCAGTTACTGGCCCCTACCTTCCTGGCTCACCTTTAGAAAGCCAAGCCTGTAATTTAGCAAACAAGAGCCACCAAAGAGAAAACAGGCTATGTTATCTTCAAAGAGAGATGGCTGAAGGCTTTCCAGAAAAATCTGGAGGTTTTTTCTCTCTGTTGTTTTCTTCGCGACACGTGAGCTGAAACCAAACCCACAGGGTTGCCTTCTTGCACCCCTCCATGAGCTTTCCCGGGCATGCTGTCTTGTGTCTCCCCAGGAACACAAGCTCTTTTCACCCACAACTCGGCACCCCCAAGTGCTGCCTTCCACCGTTCTGCATGGGCTTCCCACACAACCCACCTGCACTAGCCATGACACCACCCTCAGCTGGCCATGCTGGCAATTAGAAAACAGCATCTGGGAGTCTGTGGACTACTGCAGAGGATGCATGGCAGTCTGGGAGGGAAACAGGTCCATTGCTGGTCTGCTTACACCCACAGTGCTGCAGTCACGCTGACCTCAGAAAACAGTTAAGAGACCACATATCGAGCAAGAGATGATGCTATGAAATGTACACACAGGCAGAAATAGGCTGACCGCCTCTTTGCTGAGGTCATATAACACAATAAACACAAAAATGGGATTATAACTGTATCAGACTTGGCTTTTTCAGTTCAGTTTCTAGGAGTGGAAATACTAAAAGTACCTGCAAGTACTCTGGCCAATTAGCTACCAAATGTTTCTGCAATATCTAAAGCAGCTTCAGAAGTCCATAAGACAACTCACAAATCCTTTTCTGGATGGGGTTCAGGGTATTTGCTGTTATTGGGAAAATATTTTTATTTTATTACTTTCTGGTTTTATCCTTTCAAGAGCTGTAGCAGGGTCCATTGTCACTTGTATAGCTGTGCTCTGCTAATAAAAACCTACAGAGAAATTTACAGTGAAAATCTGATTGCATTGAGCTCAGTGGGAGTCCACCACCACCATCAGTATCTCCCAGACTTTGTCCTGGTATTTAGAGACTATGTCCACGAAATAGGTCCTGTCCCTAAGGCAAAGCTCTAAAGTTCCCTCCTGTTTCTAATACAGCTTTTAAATTGTGTGTTAAAAATCCGTTTTAACTGGGCATTAGGTTTCTAACCCTTTCCGCAGATCTAGAAAAGATTTCATGTTCCTACACTTGGTATAGAAAAATCGCTCAAGATTTTGCTAAAAAAACCACAGCTGTAACAGGATGCTTGTAGCTACCAAGGGGAAGTTCATCTGATGACACAGACAGTCCCAGGACTGGCTCCTGGGAAGCTCTCTGCATGTAGATAAGGAGCTATGACTAAAGGAGGATCATTAGAAAGCAACAGAACTAAAAGCACCCAGCATATGTGGTCACTTCCAGAGACTCCAGGCAGCCATTTCCATCTCATGATGTTTTCCAGTGCATGCAAAGAGTCAGGCTGGTGCCGTACTAGTCCTGATGAGATACTGGCTCCTGTTGGCAGTGGCAGCTGCGTCTGTGCCATTAGTTATTCACGCAGGCACACGCAGAATGACTGAAGGAACTTAGGAGAGAGCAGCATAAACTGTTCTTCAGCTTCCAATTCTGTTATCATCGTTCATCTGGTTTGCTTGCTTGACTCATATCTCCCAGGCCTGATCTTGAGAATGATTTTTCTGCTGGCGTGATTTCTGTCTGCAGGACTATCTGCCTTTCTTAGGCTGATTGTGCGAGTGGAAATGAAATTCCATTGAAACAGATTCATTGAAACGGATTCATTAAAAGATTAGTAAGATTAGTTGAACTATAACTGTTTTGTGCCTTCCTTGCTGAATGCAAAGAATTGTGCTACAAACAACAGAGCCAAGGGCCAGCCCTCCTCTGGAGGTGTACGACGTTGCCCCATCTATTCCGCCCTGTCAGCAGCTATCTGCTAGTAAAGAGATGGTAGCTTCTGCAGGTTTCTGTTGCTGTATGTTCACACACGCACAGAACAAAGGACTTTTGTGACAAGCAAGAAATTTCAAATATGTACAGTGCAGCACTGCCCTGTTTCAGGAAGGCAGGCTCGGGGTGACCGCTCTCATCAGCAGAGCACACCAGACAAAGGAGAGCTTCATTTTTAATGCACCGAAGCTGTGCAACCACCAGCGATTGTTCCAAGGTGTTAATGGAAAGAGAGAGGTATTTCTAGCTTCCCTCCTCTAAGACTTTCAAAGCTGTTTTCCAGGAGTGCCTTAGCTACTCACAGCTGCTCTCTGAATTGCTCGGGTGATGGGTTTCCCACCCCAGGGCTCTCTGAGAGCTTTCGGGAGTGCCTGCGGTACTCAGCTGTGCGTGATCACTGTGACCAGTGTCTTCTCGTCCACACACAAACCCATGAGCAGCAGCACCGAGTACCCTAACAGGAAACAAGCATTTTTCCTGACAGGGAGCCAGAGGAGCATCAGCACAGCCCTGGGCTGGGCGGAGGGAGGGTGACGTCTAGCAGTGCTTTGAAACAAGGGCAGGAGGAAAAAGGGCTTATCACACCCGTGCTGCCCCACACAGCCCCACCTCTCCAGCCTATCTCATGGGCTGCTCTTGCTGTGCCTGGCCACCCTCACTGCCACAGCACTTTCTGCCACCTTTTTTTCCCCCCCAGGAGGAGGAATGGCAGCCGGTCCCCAAGCTTAGCGACAGGAGAAGGGAACGGAATATATTTTGGTGTTTGGGGACTGGGAGAGGCCAGGCCTAACCAGGAGGTCACAGGAAAAAAAAATCCTCCTGACTGAACCACGTTTACCTCGGCTGCACTGGAAACCGCTACTGCATGGTTGATGCTAGACACCTTTTTAAAAATAGCTGCGGTCTTCCCCTCCTGCATTTTCTGCTGCCTGCTTTTGTTTCCAGCTCAGAGGGGGGGGAAAAAAAACCTCAAACAAACAAAACCCCAAAAAACCCAAACAAAACAACAGCAAAGAAAGAAAAAAACCCAAAGTGCAGCAGGTCAGGAAGAGCAGAAAGAAGGCAGATCAGGGGCCTGTGTCCTTCCCATCTCAGAGCACATGAGCAATCAATGACATTAAAAGCAGCAAACATGGAGCTGGTGTAAAGAAGCACTGTTTCAAGGAGCACATAATTAGAGCAAGGAATGCTGTGCTGTGATAGACATCCAGGACAAGGACATAGCAAAATTCTAAATACTATCTGTATCAAAAAAAAAAAAAAAAAAAAAAACAAAAAAAAAAAAAAAACCCCAAAAAACCCCCAAAACCAGTTTTAATAGTTAATGATCTTGTGTGAGTGGAAATGGTATAACATGGCATGTCTCCCAGTTCAAGACAGTCGGGATTAGGAGAAACCCTCTTAGAAATGCAGACTAGCCGTAACAGCTAAAAGCAAGGCTCCCCAGACCTGCCTGGGAGGTGCTTGGAGCTCCCCGTTTGCTGAAGACCCATTTGACCAGACAGACTGTGGGCCTCCTTTGCTGTAGCAACACACTGCCCTTTTCCCTGTTACATTCCCATTATACCTACAGTGCAGCAAGGCTAGCACAACAGCGGCCACGAACCCAGCCCTCCGCAGCTCGCCTGCCTGTTCCACAAACCAATGCCTCTGGCTGCCACCAGTGCCGGGGTGCACCCACCTTTGGAAAGAACGAATCAGGGATGTTAAAACAGAAGAGTATTTAGGTAATAGATTTCATTGCAGTATATGCAAACCCTATGTGCAGCTTGAGCACACAAGACTATTTATGAGAGGAATTTTCCTACTGGAGATAATAAGACAGTTTTCACCAGTGTAAATCTGCTGGCTGCTTGTAGAGGCTCCAGGACTGTCAGAGCACAGATCATTGCTACTGAGTGCTCTACTAATAGTGTAAACAGTGATGACATTTAGACTATTGTTTAACTGAGGGAGGGGATTTAAGGCACTTCTACAGTATTATCTAATGAGGAGTAAACCTCTGCAGATCATACATCACAACTCTGCCAGCAGCCTGTAATGTCTTTAAGCTACATCTTTAAATTATGAATAATGCCTATTAAAGAATCATAACTCCTATTTGTGGTAAGCATCTCTGGGCAAAGACACTGTCAGAATAATTAGAGCCTGGATCATGAATGCAGTATCTGTCCTCATTCCATGAACAGTTTGTAGGATCAGCGCACCCATTATAATAGTTTATTGCACCTCTTAAAACCAACACAGTGCAAAGTGCTTCCCATCAACAATTTTTCCACTTAGGAAGTGAGTTAAGCCCCTTCGAAGTGCATCTGAGTGTGTGAGAAATTAGCAGGATGTGCATTTTAAGAAAGTCCTTTGTAACTTTGAGAAAATTATTTTCTCTAGGCAAAGATTTACTTATCTTGTAGCAAGGTAACTTACTTTCAGACAACGTGATATGAGCACAACATCCTTCTGTCCCTGTAGCCAAGAGGAGGCGCTCAGTCTGGTGCCCCTGAACCCACACTCCTGTCTGTGCATTTATTTCTGCAGCAGTGCAAGAGGCATGTCAAAGAAAGCCTCTGAGCAGTACCAGTTTGTGTGAAAATTTACCAAAGGGCAGTTAGTTCAGCTTTCAAATTAAAGTGCAAACAACTCTCACATTGCTGCTGTCCATCATGGCACATGTATCCCAAAATTCCAGTGAGAGCAGGAACACAGTGCATCCTTTTGTACAAGGTTGTGCTGGTCCAGCACCTCTCCCTGATGAGGCCAGGGAGCACGGAGGCTCCCCAGGCACTGGGCAAAGACAGCCTTCTTCCAGCTGCTCATCCCGCAGAGTCTGTGCAAACAGCACAGAAGAGAGCGAGCTGGAGGCCAGTTAGATAGAGAGACTTCTCTAGCAAAGTGGTATTACTGAAGAGTGTATGAGGGCTGGGTCCACAGTATGGTGGTGAGTCCACTGGGGGAGGACACTGGAGGGATTCAGGCCTCTAAACCCAAACATGCAATCTGCCACCACAGGGCAGGGACACTGGCATGGTGGGGCAGGACCAAGGGCTTGACCACAGGGATATTTCTTCTTGCAGAGAGCATGTGGGACTTGCAGGCCATGGTGGTGGGTGGGAAAAGTACTGTGGCTGTGCTTACTCCTGCCTCCCTCCATCCCTTGACTGGGGGGTGGGGCTGGAGGGCAGGCACAGCGGTGGTGCCAGTACTTCTCTCATCACACAGACTGAAAATAGCAGCCAGTCTTAATGCAGACTTTTTCTCTAACCACTTTTCTTCCAATCAGCTGCATAAAGGCCAGTCACCATCCATGCATCACAGAGCAAGACAGAACCACTGAACAGAACTGCCAGGTCACTTATTTAACCTCAAGAATTTCATCCTCTGACTCTGCCTCCATGAGGGAGGAAAGGAACAGCCTCCGGCCATAAGTGAATTAGCAGCACCTTCCATAGGCTTGCAGAAAGAAAGAAAATCACCAGAGCAGCACCACATGAGGAGGGGAACTTCTGGCAGCTTAGCTCGAGCTTTCTGAAAGAGAAGTCAGATTGCAGGCAGGCTGCAGACAAGCAGAGCAGTCACAGAAAGTGGCTGATACAATTTTCTAATGCATTTTTCTTCCCTGGCAAATGTAAAGTTTGTTAAGGGGGAGATGCTGACATCACTGAGAAATGAAGGGAAACTGGTAGCAGTAGCATAAGATTTCACATATCCTCTGTCAAGAAGCTCTCCTCCATCTCAGAAGCCCCAGTGACAGAGCTGTAAGCAACAGTCGCATTTTATATGGGGTTAGCTCCTGCCTGCAAGGGCTGTCCAGCTGCGTGAAAGCCTGTCTCTAAAGCTGTACCTGGATCTGTCCATTTTCCATACATAACAGAATGTCTGACAAAACAATGAAAGGACAGAGAGCTTGATCCAGCACACTGACACTGGCTGGGCACACCACTCTCGCTGGAGCCTGGGTTCTCATGCAATGCCAGCTGTAGCACTGGAGGATTCCTCCTGCACCAAGCCCAGTCCCCTGCTGACCCAGGCAGCCACTTCATATAACCCTATTCATCAAACCATCAACCACCAGGTCCTTGCAGTGAATTGCTAATGCAGTAGACAGGCCTCAGATGGACCACAATGCTCCTCCAAAGTGGGACCAAACCCCAGGTTAATGTCTTTCCCACCAGCTAGAGAGCCAAGTGTCCTTTCCTTCTTTGTTACCTGTTCCCAGGGACACGCCACTGCCAATAGCACATAGTCCCATGTGCAGGAGCTCTGTCTCTCCCAGATTACCTCAACCTGGAACAAGGGTGAAATGTATTTTTGAGAAGAGGTACTAGGTGTTCAACCCTGGGAAGGTGTGGGAGAGCCAGGACCTGGTTAGCTGCCTCCTGCAGCGTGCTCCAAACACCACGCTGGCATACCTTAAGGCAACACAGGTGGTATCGCCAGTACTTCAGAGCACTGGGGACAAGACATAAGTACCTCTGGGCTTCTGCAGCACACACAGAAAATAGACCAGCACCACCGTGGGAACATTCCAGGCTGCTGAGGCAGGTGCCCCACGTCTTAGATATTGGTAGACCTCAGGATGCCAGGATTTTTGCGTGTCTCTCACGCGTAGTCAGAGCCCCAGTTTGACCAGTGTATATTTTCCCAGGGGATTCAAGCCACATTTGTGCCCCGCCCCTCCCCACACTCCAGCTGATGGGGAGATGCCCACAGGACAGCAAGAGTTTTGGGGGAGTAGCTGAATCCTTACCCATGTAACTGAAGTCTGCAGCTCATCATCCTGTAAGAAAACACCTATAATGAGAAAATATCTCATTAAACATTTAATAGGTTGCATTTACCACAAACTACCGACATTAAAACAAGACAAACTGGCAAACACACCAGCTGTACCTCCCACTCTACACAGCATCCGAGATGGCCAGTCTTCCTTTCCAGAAGCTTGTTTCCCCTGAAGAAGCCAGCTGCCGACAATGTTAAGCTCATCTGTTTTGAACATTAACTCTCTCTAGTTCTCACTTTCTTGGTGGGCCTTTGCCATAGAAACCTTCCTTAGCAACAGGGAGGCAGAGCAGCAGCAGCTCCAGCCAGAGGCATTAATGAGGCAGCCCCAGTTCCTCCGCATAGCACATCACCTCATGCCCTGCCTCCCAGACTTACCTTTTCCAGCAAGGTGTAACTAATAGGCAAGCACTTCCAGCAGAGTCAGGGTGTGGGGCAGGAGGGACACAGCTGTGTTGGAAACCCATTTGGGACCACTGCAAAATCACCCTTCAATTAAGCGCATATGGCCCCATTTATGACCCTGCTCATCCAAGTGAACTTCTTGCAGCTGTATAACCCTGGCATGCCAAGGATGCTTTCTGGTCTTTGTGGCCATGGGCACAGGGGGTGACAAGAGGAGTCAAGAGGAAAGTGGAGAGGGGATGAGATCTGGAGCATCTCAACATGAGCTCAGGAGCCACTCTGCCTAAGCGAGAGAGAAACAAGCAGAATGGCTCAGGTCACTGAAAACAGTCCTGTGAGCTTTGTGGGGAAAGAATACCCTGACTACAGCCCCATCCTGCACCATCGCTCATGATACTTACTGGCCAGCGGGTAATGGTCTCTGGTGTATCTAAATCTAGGGGTAGTGCTGCTGTCAGAGTGATGCCCAGATGCTCCAGCTCTATTCCTACCACTGATTTCTGCTTTATCTCTGCTTAACTGCTATTTCTTTTACTGGTTAGAAAAGCTGTATTTGCCTTTCTGATGGGAGGGAGACTGTAAAGAGAAAATCAGTAGCATCGGCGATGTGCAGGGGCGATCCATCATCCCTATACTGCCACTGGTAGATGGTACGCAGAAATGCAGGCAAGAAACTATCACTTCAAATTCCTAACCAAGTGATGTCCAGGCTGTAAAAGAAGTGGTGAAGATCAGGGACACTGTTGTTATTGCTTCTGTATCATCCTCCCACCAGGTTTGTGCCTTTCTGTTCCCAATAGCTTTATTTTGACAGACAGATAAAGCAGGATGCATGTTGCTCTGAAATTTCCACTTCTTTCCGGGAAATAGCTGACAGCTGCTCTGCAGACAGAGCTAAGTTGGCTCTGCCTGTGCTGCCAAGCAGGTCTGAAATGGAAACATCTCACCAAGGGTGGTCAGCCCAGGTCCAGAGCCAAGCTAAAGCCAGTGCTACCCGCTTCTCTTGCTGAGCCCGCTTGTGTCCAGCCAGCTTGGAGGCCAAATGTCCTAACAAAAAACCTCCCCAGCTGCATCCTCTCTGAAGAGCCAGCACAAGGCCATGTGAGTATTGAGATGGGCAGTAACCACCACAGCTAGCTTGAGGAACCCGTAACTTTAGCTTTCCATTCTCTGACTCATCCTGTCACAAACACACCACGCAAACACTGTGCTGCTACCAGCATTACACTGTGACTCATTGGTAAACCTGCACTGCATACTTCCATTCCTCCATGCCAAGTTTTTCATTATCTGCTCTGCTGCTGGTGGGATAATCAGCTCGAGGAAGAGCCCTGGTGGCCTGCATCTCCAAACACCTCTCCTCTGCTTACCTGTCAGCACCAGGACATAATTAACTGCTAGTAGCTGACCTGAATTCACAAACCTGGCTTGTAGGGGATAGGGCACAACCAACTCACCCAGCTTGTCCTATTCAGTGGGAGCAAATACCTTTATCATTATGGATCGCAGAATCTGCAGAATTTTTATTACATATAAAATCACAATTAGGCAGGAAAACACTGTTCTGGGGTTTTCTTTGTTTGCTAGTTTGGCTTTGCATTTTAACATTTTCTAAGTTTTATCCAGTGACAAAAAAAATTCTGCTCTAAGAAGAGCAAGCATTTGTTTATGCCTCTGACCAAAACTTTGGCTCTGAGAGGGTTTAGATTAAAGTACATTCATTCAACACCCAATTGAAGAACCACAGGCTTGACTAAATGATTTATTGGGTATTGTCATGGTTTAACCCCAGCTGGCAACTCAGCCCCACACAGCTGCTTGCTCACTCCCCGCCCCCGTGGTGGGATGGGGGAGAGAATCGGAAGAGTAAAAGAGAAAACCCATGGGTTGAGATAAAGACAGTTTAATAGGTAAAGCAAAAGCTGCACACGCAAGCAAGGCAAAACCAGGAATTCATTCACTGCTTCCCATGGGCAGGCCATCCCCAGGAAAGCAGGGCTCCATCACATGTAACAGTGACTTGGGAAGACAAACACCATCACTCCAAACACCCCCCCTCCTCCTTCTTCCCCCAGCTCTATATGCTGAGCATGATGCCATATAGTATGGAATACCCCTTTGGTGAGTTGGGGTCTGCTGTCCCAGCCGTGTCCCCTCCCAACTCCTTGTGCACCCCCAGCCCACTCGCTGGTCAGGTGGGGTGAGAGGCAGAAAAGGCCTTGACTCTGTGTAAGCCCTGCTCAGCAGTAATGAAAACATCCCTGTGTTATCAACACTGTTTCCAGCACAAATCCAAAACAGAGCCCCACACTAGCTACTCTGAAGAAAATTAACTCTATCCCAGCCAAAACCAGCACAGGTATGTTTGATCTTGAAGACACTTGGAAACTTGATTATATCAAAGGCTGCAATTTATGAAGTCTGTTTTCTTCTAGTGTAAAAACATGAATAAATTTTTAGAAGAATGCTTACTGAATTAAATAAAGAAATGCAACAGCTTTTATTACACACAAGTATTCTTACATGGAGCTATGAGAAATTACACATAAAAAGTTCATGGAAAAATCAAACATGCTAAAGATTAACTGTAATGTACCTTTCACAATCAAAGAGAGAAAGTGTCAAGACTTAGAATATTCTTGACATAAAGTCAAAAGTGAATATTTGTTCCTAAGAAACAGGCCACCACCTAAGCACAAATGATAAGGCACACAAGAGTAGTCAGTGCCTAATTCCCAGGAATCTGCTACTTGTGTGTGCTCAGATAGCTCCATTCAGTTGCAAGTACATCAAGAAAATGGACCTGCCTTCAAATCTGGTTTATCACCTGGGTCTCCACGTGCATGGCAGGTAACGCTAGCAGACCTTTGTTTCTGTGGATGAAGGGAGCTCTGCAGAGCCACGTGTGTCAGAGCCAGCGCTTGCTCTCACAGGGAGTCACGCAAAGTAGGCACACAGCAGAGAGCTTAATTTGCTGCAGGCAGGAAAACTCCAAAGAGCTGTTTTATGTACAGAATGAAAAACCTGTAAATGTGATCCAACATAATGCCTATCCTTACTGTTTTATTCTGATCACAGCCTCCTGAAAATGTTTTTGTTTTCTTTTTTTCCAAGAAGCATTAAAAAAAAGTGTCACTTTCTATGAGTGTATCTGGGAAATAATCTCTACCATTTTAATTCTGATAAAAGAAAAACACATTACTACTTTATTCCTTATATTTTTGGCTCAAGGAAGGAATAGTTCCTGGTTTGAGTATAAATTGGCAGGACAAAATCATCTCACCCTCTATGTGTTCTAGCTTATCCTTTTATCTTATTTTTTTCCTTCTCCATCATTACTAAGTTTTCAGTTGGCACCTAAGATATCAGCAATAGTATTTTCTCCTTCAGTAGGCCAGCTAGAAAGAGCCATATCTTCAGGGGGGGATTAGAAGAACGTGCCTTTTCCTCCATTCCCATTTATCTTGCAGGTGCCCTGTTGGAGCTTTGCAGAGGACAAGCTCTCACAAGCAAATGGCTGAGAGCCTTCATGCAGGACAGGAGAGATTCCCCACTGCCTCTCCAGATCTCACACTCTTCTTAATCACAGAATAACCTTGGCCCTCTTAACCCATTATCTTCTGCCACCAAATTAGGCTTCATAACTGGGTTCAAGCACCGATTTCCAATAGGGGGGTTGGGAAAATGCACAGCAACCTACAGCTTCCGTGCACATGGCTCACACTTTCTCCATGGTCTGAGTACCAAATAAACAATTTAAATAGGATTCCAGTGGAAACCTGAGTAGCAGAAAGGAAGTAGAAGGAAAATGGGGTTAATGGATGCAACTGTTTATCCCTATTTATCTTTCAATTCTGACCCTTTGGAAAGGAGAGATGGAAATCACAGACTGCTTCATGGCAGTACTGATGGGGCTACACCACAACTGGAGCACAGATCATGCTGGATGGTGCTTACAGTGTCCCTTGTATGCATTAAAAATTGTGCTAAATGAGAAATCTCACTCCTTGGAGATTTTGATAATTAGACAATCACATATTTGCGTGTACTAAACAAAAAATTTACACTGATGTCTGCCTGACTTCTTACTCTCTTCTGCATATCTATCCATCACTCACTTTCTCAGGTACCATTTTATTCAAAGACAGCTACAGTTGTTGTTGCACCTACATGAAGCAGAGCAGCAAAGCAGCCAGGGCCCACATGCCATGGTGATGGCATCAGTGGAAGGGCCTGGAAAGAAGCCTGCCCTCTCAGCAAGAATTACTTGCTCCATAACAGCTCAAATCAGTCTGCTGCTGTTCAGCACATCCAGCAAAGTCTATCAGCTCTTGCCATGCTAAAAGGACACAGGTTTAGAGGGAGAGGGATGGTAGACATAGCCATGAGCCCCTGTTTTTTAACCAGTGGTTAATCAGGCCGTTAAACTGAGCAGTTTGCTTTGGAAACTTCAAACAAAAAACAAAGCTCCCCCAAAATGAAGTTGGTCTTTTAAGTGCATTGGGGAGAACCTATTTTTGTCTCTCAATTTTTTCAGACGCTGTATTAAAGACAGTAAGAACTTCAACAGCCACATTACTCCAAACTGCTCCAGAGCTTTTCTAAAGAGCTGAGATGCCAGCACAGCTCTTCTGCATCCTTCCCGGAGCACTAAGGAAGCTCTGATCCCCTCACCACCCCTGCCAGCCCTTAACCAGGCTATGGGCAGCTCTGAGATAGAAAACCTTACTTGCTAGCCAGGAGGCTTGCTGGAACGTGAAACTAAAACCTAAAGAGCACTTCAAAGTTGAGTCTGACTTCAAAGAGCCCTGCTGGGGGACCTGCACCTGCAGCTTTTCATGTTTTTGTACTATGTTTGACTGTTTATCATTAAACTATTAATTCAGCCAGCTCTGCACAATAAGCCCTTTAATGGATCTTAGGCTGAAAAGAGTTCAGCCTGCAGACATAAAAAGTTAAAATGTAATCTGTCTTTCTTAAAGAAAGCTTTGATATACCTTAAAATACCATATTTTCAGAGGTAGTTACATATTCGACATTTTTTCCTTCCTGTGGGCTTTTCAAGTCTTAATCTTTGAACTCCTATCGACCAAGCAGAGCAGGTGCTTATATTGGAGCATCTCGCTAGAGTCTATGATGAGAAAACCAGCTCTGACAATCTACTGCTGGAGCACCATGTGCAGGGTCACACAGGAAGGTTCTTCTCCTCATGCATCTGTAAGTCTAGGATGCTCCAATCATAGAAATGTCTACAAAATTTTCAACCAGCCTGATTATCAATGCATCAGTGAAACTTCTGATTCATACTATCAAGGACTTGGCTCAATCTTATTAGATTTCAAAACCTAAATTGAAATATGTAAAGAGCTTTCTTGGGTCTCTGCCCATTCTTGATATATAGCCTCCATTACCATAGTATTGGAGTGCTTCACAATTTTTAACATATTTTTGTTCACAGTACTGTACTGGGATGGAGAAATGCTGGTTTCTTCCTTTTATAGGCTGGAAACTGAGGCACAGAGAGACTAAAGAGTCTGACCCATTAAAGAACACAGGACCCATAAGGAACAGGCTCCAAAAACAAGACACTCAAACTCACACCTTGAAGTGTTTCTGAAAACACAAAAGTTTGTCTCAAATGCTTGGCGCCGTCATTATACCTTCTGTGTACCAGAGTGCTGGAAAAATCACCCATCAGAAGGTCAATGCTCAGGATAGAAAAGAAATGAGATGCTCTGAAATTATGACAGCAAGTCAAATCAGAGAATCCCATTTAGGGCAACAGGGCACATCCACATTATTTATCTTAAGAAACAGGCTTCTTTGGACCATGCAGAAATCTGCTGACTTTCTCCCTCAGCATCAGCAGCACCCAGGCCAGCATGAGTCTATTGGAATATTTCAAACTTGCCTTAGCTTCTCAGACACTTAGTGGGCAAAAGTAACAGAAAGTTATAGATGAAAGGGATATTATGTGGTTGTGTGACTGTCACATAATGGAACACTCTCTCTGAGTAATTGCATAATGAGCAATTTTGTGGGTTTTATTGAATAACTCAAGATAATTTAAACCTCCATAAAAAGGAAGTGAAAATAAAAAATAACTTTTTTACAGGAAGACATCCCCTCACATAAAACACGCTAGAGGCACAACATTTATGAATGTACTTCAATTTAAAATTTTCCAGAAAACATTGCAGCATTTTAAAAGGAAGAGATTTTGTTCAGACAGCCCAATTATTTATATCATAGCACACAAGTTCTGAATGTTGTGTACATACGATATGTAGCCACATTCAGCATCCAAGTGCTACATATAATGGAAAGGAAAAGACTTGTTCCAGAAAATATTCCTGGCCACAAAAGAGAATGGGATAGAGCGTAAGAAAAACTTCTTTGTGCATCAAGTCTGTCTCCTTGCTACTGTACTTACACCTGTATCACCCACCTCCACTCATATACTTACCAAATTAAAAATCAGACAGATTTTTGCCCCAGATGCTCCTGATAGAGGGCTGCTACAGGGCCACACCAGGGCCTCATCAATGCCATCTAAAGAGCCCAAATGCAGAACTTACATACAGTTACTTCTGGTTTTTGGAAGGGGAGAAATAGCATCAAGAGATTCAGCCATTTACACCGGTCTACACTGAATCTGTGACAGATCTGGAGACTCAGTCTTGGACCTCCTGCCTTCCAGCCCTCTGCTTAGCCAAGTAATAACAAGGTATTAAACATTCCACTGAAAATTAAAGCACTGATACCCCAAGACACAGTGTCCAGATTTAGGGACTTTTTGGTTCTCTGATTTGTTTCAGTTCCTTTAGTTTTCCCTTTTAAAGGAAAGATCAACATCAAATCTTTCTCAAGGTGAGGATTTTGCGAGCAGTACTATTGTTACTCTTGCTAGGGAAAAAAACCCCAAACAAATAATGGCAGGCATAATTCAGTTCAGTTCTCACAAAAACCATATACAGTGGCAGGGAGCCAGTTCCTGATCTCATTTGCACTGGGGCAAAGCCATGGCAACGGCAGTACTGAAGCACTAGAGCAGCTCCTGCCGTACAGGAGCCGGGCAGCTGGCGCAGCCTCCCCGGGTAGTGGTTTGCAGCACAATGCAGACAGCCTCTCTTGGCAAACGGGAAAGATCTAGATTGCTACTTGGAAATAGAAGCACCATGTTTAGCCATCAGAAAAAGATTTTCCTGTCTCATTTAGCCATTTTGCCATTAAGCTTTCCAAGCAAATTCTAGAAAACCCAGGTAATGGTTTGATTTAGGCTTTGATTTTGTATTAGAAGGTTTCAGAAAAGTGTTTCAATGCTTTCTTAGGAAAGCAGTCTGTGAGACACTAGGGTACTTAAGCACTTGCTTCAGTGAGACTTTGCCGTGTGCTTGGGTGCAGAAGGATGCCAAGGTCAGACCCACAGCCTCCGTGCTCCCCAGCACAGCCACTGTGCTCCTCAGCACAGCCACTTGGCTAAACTCACTGTACCAAGCCATCGGGGTGCCCTGCAGAACAAACATGTTTTGTCTTGGGCAGTGACTGGTGTCAGCTGGGAGATGTTCTGCGGAGTGCGGCAGTGCTCAGTGCTGAGTCAGACCGAGGGGGAATGACTCACCCAGAAACATCAATGAAATTGATATTTCTCTCCAGGCTGGCCTTGTGCCTGCTTTTCATCCTTAAGAGCAGGGTCCTGTTGCACCTTTCTAGATAGCAGCTGAACAGTTTTTAACAACAGAGTTTCAAAATGCTGTTCTTTCTCAATGCTTCTCTCATAGCAAATACTTTGTTTTGTGCCTGTGACACAAGACGCTGTGTGCCATTGCAGCAGCGGACAGCGCAACAGGAGCCACAAAGAAGGCTAGATGTAAAACAGTGCCAGTGTTGGGAGGGTAGGCTGGCTGCTGGAATGGCAGACAGCCGACAGGACAGCCTGACTCCCAATTTTGCACAGTAAACGGATAGGCACTTGTCCCCTCCATGCCTCTCCAAACCACTTGGTGACTTGTTGTTTGCTCTAGGTCTGAGGTGGTGTCGTGGTTTAGCCCCAATCAGCAACTAAGCCCCACGCAGCCGCTCGCTCACTCCCCCCACCCCTGTGGGAAGGAGGTGAATCGGAAGAGCAAAAGCAAGAAAACTTGTGGGTTGAGATAAGAACAGTTTAATAATTAAAATAAAATCATAATAGTAGTAATGGTAATGATAACAATAATGATTATGATGATAATAAGAATAATGATAATAATAATATAATAATTTAAAAAAACAATGAGAGAGAGAAATGAAAGCCGGGGAAAAGAGAGAAGAGGAAAAAAAACCACAAGTGCTGCAACCCGCTGACCAACACCGCCAGTCCCCGAGCCGCGATCGCTCCTTCCCCCGGCCAACTCCCCCCAGTTAATATACTGGGCCTGACGTCACATGATGTGGAATACCCTTTGGCCAGTTCGGATCAGCTCTCTTGGCTGTGCCCCCTCCCCTCCCGGCTTCTTGTGCACCCAGCAGAGCATGGGAAGCTGGAAAAGTCCTCGACTAGTGTAAGCACTACCTGGCAACAACTAAAACATCAGTGTGTTATCAACATTATTTTCATAGTAAGTCCAAAACGCAGCACTATACTAGCTAGAGTGAAGAAAATTAACTATCCCAGCTAAAACCACGACAGTAGGGAAGAGAGGGCAAGTTATTAAGTACATACACACAACCATTATGTGAATGCGTCTAATAGAACAAGTCTTTTTTTTTCATACTTTATGCTTTCAAGAATTCAAGCTTGTGTATCATTGGAACAGAAGAAAGCACAAATACTCTCAAGACATACAGATACTGTCATTAACCTGCCATTCCCTGTGTCCTCACTGAGCCCTGTAGCTTCTCAGTAGTCACTAAATGATGGGCTTACCTTTCAGGCTCTTTGCTCCTGAGATCTTGCGTACACGTCCCTGCATTTTAAAAAGATGGAGCTCACATACATCTGGGTACATCCTCTCAATTCAAATCATCTTCCAGGCTTGTGAAGGTGATAACTCCTTTTTGAATAGCCTCATTACATCAATATGTAGCATTTGTTCACGTGTGTTTGCTACCCAAATAAGTGATACCATCTGTAAATACAATAAGAACAGTAGAACTACATAAGAAACAGAAAAACCAGGAACTGAAGAGGATATCTGTGTCACAAACAGGGCTGTAAATCATGGCTTCAGTCCTAATCCTACCAAAATAGCTGAAACACCTCATAGACCCACACTAAGGTATCTATCTGGCATCGTTTCATGACCATTTTACTTGACAGATCTGCAGAAAAATGTTTAATTCTCAACACACAAGGGTAGGTCAGAGACTGAACAGTGGGCAACTACAAGAAAGTTGAGTCTAATTCAGGACCTAACGACATTTAGATTAGAGACACCAAATGTCATGGCTTATTTGAGACAATCCCAAGAACTGGGAGCACGTTCTACCTTTCTGATGTTATTTTGCACCAGATTTTAGAGGTGGTGCAAGGAACAAGAAATTTGTCTGCATAATTTCATCCAGAACAGAGGGAAAAGCAAAACCCAGTCTCTCCATACAAGCTGCAGCCCTAGCATGTATTCATGCTCTATGGCACAAAAAGAGACCGTTAATCTTTCCGTCACAGTACATGACTGGGCTTTCAGGGAATGCCCTCTTGGTCCCTGTGCTGACTCTGAGAGTGTACTCAAGCCTAGTCAGTCACGGGAAGTAGGAGACAGCATGCCATGCTTCTTGCATCCTCTTTTCTTTAGTCTGCTCTCCTTAATTAAGACAGACTTGCAAGTGTGCGCTCACGGTGGGTCATGCCTACCCACCAACATACTGTTGGGATCCAAAGAGATATTAGTGAGTTTGCATGGACTACAGCATTTTTCTCAGAGAAGAAACAAATAGTTGACATTTTAATGGTATAATTAGCACCCATAAAAAAACTTCATTCTAAGAATAGTCACAGGAAACAGAAATATGGAGTGGGAGCTTATAAAATTTTATTAGTTTTGTCATCTCTTTGGAGAAAAACCTGTCAACTGGCCTCAATTTGTCATTCAAGTGTGTAGTAAATGTTGGAAAGCAGATTTTCAGAACAGTTTTACTCCAGCCTCCTTAGAAATCTAAACAATTTCCCTTCCTCTCTCTTTGAACAGCAAAGCTGAAGTGTGAGACACCAGAGGTAAAAATTCTTTGGCTAATTAATTAATTAGCTAATTGCACTTGGATGCCATATTGGAGCATTTCAGTACAAAGAAGCAGCATTCAGTTATAAATAGAGCCAACCAGGGTACAGCATGTGCACATTTGCATAAAGGATAAGAAGTCGATGAGTAGTAATTGGAACTAGAATTTGCACAGGTTCATTAAAAGCAAAATTCTGTGCAGATACGGGGTAGAATGTTGGGGAAAACCCCCAATTACGTGGACTTGTATTAACTGGAGGGCTGTTAGCTACAAAGAACATATTTTGCAACCAAGAGTCAAAATTTAAATCCAAACTTACTTCACTCCAAAGTAGTGTCCTTTTGCTGCTTCCACTTGGCTGCATGTCATGGGCCTGCCCCGCTATCCATCAGGCAAATTGATTATTGTCCAGGCTAGTGAAGAGCAGCTTGCCGGACAGCCCCACCATGCAGCCTTTGCTCCAGTGCGAGGCAAGGCTCTAGAGACAGTTACTTGCACAGCATCCCAACATCGATGGCTGTCAGTCTGTGGTCCTTCGCTTCATTGATGCATTACACAGACCCTGCGTAGGTCAGTTAAGCCACCAGTTTTTCTAGGTCGCCTAAAACTTAGGTACTCCATGTTCAGTATTGCAATGTACACGTTCCCTTAGTTCCCTAATCTTAATCACCCTTCTAATATCGTGCTGTTGATGTGGGATTTAGGTTTCTTTATCACTTTTGTTCTTATCTCTGTTGTTCGGAGTGTGTAAATGCTTTTGAATTGATCCAAGTCACTGTTCTTTTTCTTCACAGCCTAACACCCATCTTTATTCTGTGCATCTCTCTCAAGAGAAAATTAGATGGTAGACTTGCCTGGCTTTTGCACAACAGTTAGGTAAACAGAGAGAATATAAAAAAGCCATTCAGCTGAAATGGCTTACTTCTCCCTTCTTCCCATCACAACATGCATTTTCCTCAGGACACCGTGTTTCTAACCTACAGGTCAACCCTTGGTCCAGGCCTATGCTGAAAATAAGGTATGACATAAGTGAACATGAGCTCCTCAGGACCCATACATCTGCTCATTCTCCCAGCTGCTGAGGTACACACCATATAATAAGCAAAGCATAGGTCCAAACTGCTTGCCATTTACATCTGTAAGTTGAGCAACATAGATCATCTTGAAAAAAAAAACCAAAATTGCAAAGAAATTAATTAATAATTCAGTATCACTATGGTGGCACTGAATTCACAGCAAGGGAAGGAAGCTTTTGGGAAACAATTTATTTTGATAGTTAGGAAACAGTCTTTGATCCCACTGGGGAGCCTAAAAGATCAGCTACAAATTACAGTTAAAGACGTTGTAATGAAGATGAGCCAATATACAGCAAGGTGTGAGGACATGACGGTAAAGCAGGAGACTGCATTTTTAACAGCATGCAAAGGAAATTTGTGGGAAGGGCTTATGAGAAGATTAGACTATGCAGTTCAAGGCACTGGGGAAAAAAGCAATAAGGAAACAACGGAAGTTATTTTTAACTTTTTGCTGTGTTTATGAACGTTTAAGTAATTTATAGACACTACTTCAAAAAAGGGCTTGGAAAGCTGCTTTGATTGCTGGCACAGAAAAGATCACCTTAATTATTATCTCATCTCCAACTAAAGCTTAGACACGATTTCAGAGGAAAGGAAGTGCTCAACCTATTCTGAGATATAAAACAGTCACCCAAAGTGGGACCGTTTTGAGCTATCATAAATCCTTGCAAAGATTTCCCAAGATGAAGAACTTGCTTGGTGAGAGGAAAGACACCATGAATTTCCCTTGCCCTGGGACATAGGACAGCATTGCAAAAGGCTTTGACAGTGTTCCCTAGGATGGGGTTCTTAGAAATTATACTGAGTATTCAACACAGCCCCTTTGTGGAGGGCTGATGCCCTACTTTGGATAGCAAAATCACAGTCCTACACTGCAACAAACCCAGGCAGGAAATTAAGAATTTCATTGCTACCGGTAGATGTACATTGTTAATAATAACCTTTATCTGAAAATACCTGATCATCTGTCATTATCTTAAATAATTCTGCAGTTTGAAGGAAGTCCAAACGTAGCTGAGGCAGTTAATTACCCACAGGAAGTGAAGGAGCACGGTGTTCCTATGTAGTCTCCCATAGTTCTGAGGTGCTCAGTAATAAACTGGAATGGGAACTCATTGTTGGCTTTCTAAAAAAATCCTGAACTCTTCAGCTGAGGGTGAAGAGAACCTGTGAGGAAACAACAAACACACAGGAAAACAATAGAGGAGTACTCTGCTGAAATTCAAATATTTCACATGGTTTTGACTCTGCCTGAAGATCTAAATGCACAGCTTATCAAGCACAATTATCTCGTTCTGTTTGGAGCACTGTGTTTTCCTCCTTCTGGCAATGTGTGGTTCTTCCATTGCAGAACGCTGCATTGCAAGATGGCCCTTTTTTCCCTTGTTTCATCTTGAGACAAAAAACCCTCCTGTTTCCTTTAGGGAGCTATTTTGTCATGCAGATTTTGAGGCAAACCAAAACAATGCAGACTCGCTCTAATTTAATTTGGAAAACTAGTGAATATGTAGGGGAGAAACAGGCTGCACCTTTTTGTTACATGAGAATATAAGGAAAGGCTGGCTCAAACTAGAATGTCCTTGGCCAGCTCCACATGCGTATATGTGCAGATTTCAAACAGTTTTGAGTGGGATTCTTGGCTAAGCTCACTAAAAACACAAGGGCAACCATGAAGGTCCAGGGGAGAGGCAAACTTTTTAAAATTTTCTAGACAGAAAAGGTGTCAAAGGCAACATCTTAACTTATTAAGCAGGGTAAAGATTTCGCCCAACAAATAGGAACCTTACATGACACGCTCCCATTTTGTCTCGCACACAGATGTTCTCCGTATCTCCCTAAGTAACTGAGAAACCAAACAAGCAGATAACTTCCGCTCTGACATGCCAAATCCCTATCAATGTAAGAGCGTTAAATTCCACAATACCACAGCTGCGGTCAACAGAGTTAGAGCTCTTAATAGGAGGAAACAGAACATAAATTGTAGCTGGCTTTTAGTCTTTCCACAGATCCAAAAGCACAGATCCCTTAATTCATCGCAATAGGAATGGTATGACTTTTTCTTTCAGAAAGATGAGGGGGTTTTTTTGCACTGTTACTACATAACAGTGTTGATATTTGCCCAGGTGTTAAGCTTCAGGGCAAGTTATCTTCAGAGATATAAGCTATTAGTCCAGGAAAGACAGTGATTTAGAATTTAAAATCACATTTTTTTTCCCTCTCTCTGTCATTCCCTTTCCTTCCAATACAGTATTTGTCTGCAAAAGTGCACTTCCCAAAGGGTCAGATTAATATTAGGCCGACACCTTAACTGGCCAACGCTAGTTCATTTCAGTGCATGCACATCACTCTAGACCAGCTGGGAAGCCAGTCCAATAATACGCCTCTATCCAACTTGGACTGATTAAAGCACAGTTTGATCTTGAAGATATATATATTTCTTCCTATTACTAGAAATCTTGTGGCTCTGTAGGAGAGTAAACATTGCAGGGTTATTAAATTTCTACCTCAAGGTACAACTGTGAAGAATGGGTACTTAGCAACCAGAAGCAGAGGAGCACAAGATGTTCCGTGCTAATGGCGCAATTTGCAATGAAATACAAAAGCTCACATCAACCTATAACACCTAGGCCAATGCAACTGATCTCCACAAACAGCTCCAAACTTGTCATTGACAGGAAATGACCAGATTTAAAAGTCTAACGTGTCTGACAAATATAACTCAGCCCCCCAAATTCCTTGACATTTGTTTCCTTACCATCACCATCCTTTCCAATTGGATTTAAATGAGTAATCTCAGTTTTAAAAGGTTGGTTTGATATTTATGTTGGTTATTAAGGTTGAGGAGTCAAGAGATGAGAATGGTAATTTCTACAAGCAGACTGCCTGACATTTGAACAAGATTGACAATTCCATCAATATGGCACATTTTTCTTAGCAAAAAATTAATGTAATTTCTCAGGCATTAATCAGCAGAAGTCAATCCTGAATGACAAAGATATGACAACCACCTGGATGTTCTACACCACGTCATCCATTCTCACTGGACTGTTCATGCAAATGGGAGTTACAGATTACACAGTAGAAAACAAATCCAGCACGTTCTTCTGTACAGACCTCAGATCTGATTGGGGAAACTGTATGGGAATCTGCTTAATGTAGGGGATTAATTCAGGGATGCAGCTAAATGGCCAGTCAGTAGAAGCCACTGCACAGGCACAGCAGAAGGAGCAAATGGGTTGGGGCCAGAGGAACCTGCTGCAACAAGCTGTATTCGTGTCTTCACTATGGCAACATGAGGCAGGCAAAAGGAAGAACTATTCTGGTCCCTGGACACTGGGACACACACACCTAGTGAGCGTAACCGTGTGTCAGAGGCTGCTGGCTGTAAGACCAGCACAAGTTTCTGCCTATTGCCAGAACAGGGCGCACAAAGCGGTCTAGGCATTGCAACACGTTAGAGCCAGCTGAACTTCCTCTCCCTTTAGCTGCAGCTTTTCCAAGCTTTGTTCAGCAATCAGAATATCCACCCTCTCTTCCTTTGCTGCCAGTGAGTGTGAACCCTGCCTTTTTTCGCCCCATTTCAGAACCTTCAGCACCATCAAACTAAAACACACTGAGAACCTTTCTGGCTTGGCAGAAGATGGGGAAATACACCCCTAAGTGTGTATCATTCAAATGGTTATTTAATGAGTCTACTGACTTGCCTGGAGGCTGCAGTCAGAGGAAGAAAAGGCTTTTAAGGCATCTTCCCAATTGTTCAATAAGTAGATGTATAACACCATGATGGTTCCTTCTTTACAGAAGGATGTTTGCATAACATTGTCATATATGTCAATAATCTCAGGGTGAAGCCAATTAGTCCTTTTAGAGAATTAAGCTGAAAAAAGAAAGCCTTTGAAATTACTCCATAGTTTCAAGCATATGTGAAAAGTTGAGGACTACTGCACTCTTTTGCTTCAAGAACACTTTTCCCTTCCAAGATCTCCCAAGAAATGTATATGGTGTTGAAAAAACATTCAGTTAACCTTCATCACCAGCAAATAAAACAGAGGAGGGAAAAAACTTGGGGGGGAGGGGGGGGACCCAACAAAAAATAACAGTTTTTAAACTGCTGATCAATTACCAGAAATCATTCCCTTCAGTAAACCAGCTGCACATTCTCTCACTGCTATTTGTAAGGAGTTGTGAGTTTTTTTCAATTTCTTAATGTGTGATTAAATTTTTGGCTATCATTTATGGATAGTATGTTAGCCTAGAGGTCCTTTGAGCAATGAAACATGGGATGCACGTTGCACTGCTGCTGACTCCTGCTTCTGATGTTCAGCACTGTCACACAGCCCTGAGGACACTCTATCATCTCTTGTGCGCAGCTCAGAAAGACCTGATGGCTTGGGAAAAAAATATCTCTATTGTCCACCAATTACTGGCTGGTTTTGTTGGTAAGAGCCGCCTTCTCATGTGCTCTCCAGATAGTTGTTTTGCAATGTGTTACTAAAGACAAATAAAGACTGGGGCCCCTTTCAGTTTTGCCCTTCCTCTGGAGCTCCATATGAGTTTAAAAGGAATGGAAGTAGCATTGCATACATCCCCCCTATATATATATATATATATAAAAAATACATAATATATGTATTTATATCTATATAAAAATTCCAGGGAGAGGAAGGTTACCTGCATACGCTGAGTCAATGCACAATTATTGGCCATGCCTGTGGTTTTGGTATTTTCCAGAAGATTATAATTTTTTTGTCTAAGAACAGAATTTGCTTAAATTTTAACCAAAATGTAACAGAATAATCACAAATGAGGACTGAACTTGTCTGCTAAGTCTACTAACATCTTCAGAAAACTTCAGGGGAAAAAAACTTCAGAAAGTGCAAGAGAAGTTGATCTGAATTAAGAAACAATAATCTGTTTTCTAATAATTGAATTTAAAATATCTATGTTGGTCCATTTCCGTACGTCCTCGTTGCATTTGTGGAATTTATGAGCTCCCTCTCGTGGCCACGTTAACAGTTATGGGCTGTTTTTTTCCAGCCCAGCACTTGCTGGAGATTATCGGGTGACACCAAAGGGCAGTTTGTTGTTCTCTGAAGCAAGAATTGGTTTTAATCTCCTCGGTGGCTAAATGAGTCTCCCGAGGTCCTGCTGAATCACCCATCACAACTGGTGGTGGATGTTTCTTTGCTGCCTCAGGCCATATGGGAGATGAGCACTAGTTGTACACGGTGCCTTAAAGGAGGCAGGGTAAGGGAGGTGCTCCAGTTGGTGGGCTCCGACATTTCCAGATGGGTATGGCAAGTGCTACTTTGGGTGCTAATGCCTGTGCTGCTTCTCAGGGCAGCCTAAGAGCAGGATGCCCTCCAAACAGTGTGAGCTGCCCTTATGGCACATGATTTCCAGGCTGCTCCAGAGATGTGTAGCCCACCACCAGCCAAGGGTGGAGGTGACACAGGACAAGTGCTGTGCTGCCAACCCCACACGCCTCCAGACTCAATGGATGCTTCTAATTCTGCATGCTGAGCCACTCCCGGGGCACAGCGCAGAGGTGTATCCAAAGCACATCTCCTCAGGCGAGGGAGCGCAGGGTCCCCCCGGCCCTGCCAACCAGCCACAGCCTCTTCACGGCGCTGGCACAGTGTGCAGACATGTCTGTCCTTTGGCTCAGAGGGACGCAACAGCCCTAGGAGATCGATTCCGCCTCTGCAGGTCCTGATACACTGGCTGCTCCTGGGTGGTTTGCTCCACTGTCGTCTGTTGTTCTGTACGAGCCAATGTTTCTGTGAGTGTCGGTGATTTCTACAGGTCAATTAATGAGTAGAAAGTGAAATATGCAGCCACCACACCCTTCTGTAGAATGGGCTACAGGGAGTTAATGGGCCAAGAGAGCAGCAGAGAGATTTGCAAACCAAACAAATCTCTGATACCAGAAGTTTCGGAGTTTGGAGGCTGAGTTGAAAACTACTTTTTAATAAATAAATTGTCATATTGTGCAAGTGTATCATATGAGTTCCAGCAATGGCTGCTTTTTAAACTGACAGAACACTATTTACAAACATAGTATCAATTTGCAGACAGTCATCAAAAGTATGACTGACTGAGATTTCCCATCTATTTTTAACACAAGTAAAATGGAAAGACAAAAAAATGCTTCTTTCATACTAGATTAATTTTTCCCTCAAACCAAACACATTGTCTCAGAAGACTGCTTGTCCTCTTACCATTTAAAGCTGGACTGCAGGTTTAGCAACCTCACCGTAGACAGATATGGGTTGTGCACATGGCAATAAATGAGTTACAGCCATCCAAATCCTGCAAAATTACTAATTTTGGAACCTTATTACTGAAATCCATAGCAGGCACTGTACCACAAGAATAAATATACAGTCCTGCAGGTGATACATTGATAGATGATTCCCTATTACTACCTTTCAGCACAGGAAGTTTACTGAAGGAAAGTTCACTTATTAAAAAGAATTAATCAAAATTCATCAATAGCATTTATTTTTCTTGCAGATCAATACTACCCAGTAACAAGACTATCAATATCTGGTGAAGTTCTGGACCATATGTTCCAGAAAAAACCCAACATTTAGTTTGTGCAAAAATATGTAAATTTCATTTCAGATCATTTGTATATGCTCATTTACCGCAGTGCCATAGGCAATTAAGATGCTAAAATGCACACGTGGCTAAAATTCTTGCTGTTCTTTTTTCTCTGGCAGTTATCTGATCGTAATGCAGAATTGTTTTTTCTAAGATTGTTGATCTGATCACACAAATAGTAATTGTAATGTTTAGAACTCAGGCTTCTTCATTTAAAAAACGGCACCCAGACTCTGTCCCCCCCATGCTGTCAACCCCCATGCTCTCCCCAGGACCATGAAGGGCTCCTCTCATTGCATTCATCAGACTTTGGGTCCGAGCTCCAAGAGGCAAACCCTGAGTCACAAGACTCGGTGTCAAGTTGTTGGAATAACATGCAGCTGGGGAAGTTAAATGCTTCACTTAGAAAGAATAACAGCAAAGCTGTCTCAAAAGGCCCCACAGCATGTTAAGCTGTTGTACAAACTATAGTACAAGCTCAGTTCCTCCTGCAACTAATTACTTCACATTAAACAGCATTTTCCTTTTTCAGAGGTCTCAAAGGAAGAAAAAAACCAAACCAAAAAAAACCCAACAAAAAACCACCACACCCAAACCCCCCAAAATCCAAAATCTCACAACCCTGAAGAAAGCCCAGGGCTTTGGAAGGTAGATATCAGATGGAGAGAGAACTCCATGACCCCAAGTAGCTGCAGTACCTGAGGAGCTGCTGCCCACAGAAGTCACTTCAGCACATACTGCCCATTTCACTACGGCTCAGCTCCCCGTCCCTGGGGCCCGGCACCCCATTACTCGTGTATTGCACCAACTCGGGAGCACAGGACGCAGTGCCTGGGAAAGCGTTCTTTAGGCTGTCCTCCCTGGAGCTGAAACCAGAGGGGTAGGATTCGCCCTGTCACAAGGGTACCTGTGCCCCAACACCATAGGTGCACCCAGCCCCATTCTGTGCCCGCCCCAGCATCCCTGGGCAGAGCTCCAGCTGCGAGGCAGCAGTGGGAGTCCAGCATCACCATGGGCACCAAGGTACCTCCTGTAAAAATTTTTCCACAGCTGCATTATCCATGTCTGGGGAACATCTTTTGATGCAAACAGAAATTGAAGGTTTCTCCCTTTGCTCCCCCAAGCTTCCCCTTCCTCTATATTAGTGGTTGAGAGGAAAAAAGGATTTTAGAGATCACTCCCATCCTGAAAACTCACACAGCAAAGAATAGTTTAATTTCAAGAGAATTTTAAGGGAAATGCAGATCCAAAACAACATCTCAAAAGTACTCATTTCACCAGACTGTTTGTCTAACTGTATCCTGTGCTGGGAACAGTCTGCAGAACAGGCTTGGAGCAATGTGATTGCAATGATAGCTAGCACTGAGCAGTGAATTATGAAGTGCAGACGCAGAGTTTGGCTAAGACTTTCAAATGCTAAAAGGCTACAGTTAGAATCTGTTTTTTGGAATTATCAGTATTGCAAGCCCTTTGAAATCTAACCTTTTTTGCACATTTTAACACTGTAGATGTAGATTAAATACTTTTTTTCACATTCTCTCTCAGGCAGAAAGAAATTAGGCAGACTAATAATGCACACGTTTTAGAGATAATGCCTTTGGGGAAACAATAATACCCTATAGCTAATTTACTGAGGGAGGTAAGTGATACTCCTACCCTTTACTAGCTAGCATGGTATTTAAAGATGCTGCAAAAACCTAATTACATTATATGCTGTAAAGTAGGTATAAGACTAAAACCTGTTTAATAGTTAAGCCTGTTGCTATAACAACCACATTTCAAGGACATGGATGTACAAAACACACACAACAACATCTGCATTAACAAAATGTCTCACTGCAATTGAACTTTACCTGGGAAAAGAACCAATTAAATTTGAAACTTCTTTGTCAAAAAACCCAAACAAAAATAGGATCTTTTGTTATTGTCAACAGAACTCCATCTCTGAACACCAACAGCCTCTCCAAGGGAGATTTGCTATTTAATTCATCTGGTTTTGGATTCCCTACCTAAATGTTTCCCCTCCAAGGAAAGGTCAACCTCAGTGTTCCCACTTCAGTCAAGCAGACATTTAAGCATCTGGCTGTTTCCACTTAAGTGGATGGGAATATGGCTTTGGATGCATACTGCACCACACTCAGAGACATGACTTCTTCCAGCCTTTGCCCACTAAATTAAGAAATGAGAATGAAGAGCAGAAATTAATGCTTCAATGTAATGTAACATAACAGGCCAGGCAAGGAATCAGCAGAATTTTTTTTTTTGACAAATCAAGTAATCATTTGGCACAACTTTTTCCTTAACAGACCATTATTTAGCAGCCCAGGATAGAAGACAACTACAGAATAATAATTAAAAAGAAAAAAAGAGAGAGAAAGAGAAGAAAAACTAAGTCAATATACAGAGATATATAGAGATGTGTTCAGTGAGGTTTAAGAGTAGTAGGTGGTTTCTGATGCTCTGAATAAATGCAAACAATTTTTACAGACTAGGGAAGTTCAGCTCTACTTGGATGTAATAATGCACAAAGGACTGTTATGCACAAAACATAGTAATAGCCACTGATCAGGGTGCTAAGATTGTTACTTTAAATTAAAGAGTAAAGAGAATACAAACATTTGCATAATACTTTAAGCCATTTGCATACCCTAAATGGTGACATTACAAAGGATAGTAGCTCAACCTTACATGGTGATTATTTCCATAGTACCAGGAGATTTCAGTTCACCCATAAACATCCTACAGCTAGAAAGACCTTAAGTGATTTGGATATAATTAAGGAACAATTATTTTCAGCATAAAAAGTACTCATAAAAGAAGTTTCAGATACATAATAATATTGCATAGGGAGTTAATAATCCTACTACTGTTTACAAAGGGATGAATACAGCTTCCTCCTAGTTAAATCTATGCTTCGCATTGCTAGTCATGAAAGACGGCAGTGGAGCGATAAGAGGTAGTAGCAGTACTTGTACACCTCTGATTTACAAATAATTTGACATTTCTGTACCCTGTTTCTCTGATCAGAGCTCTCAAACAATATAACTCCAATAATAAACACAAATTACTTTGACTTGCTCCGTTCCCTCCTCCTTTTTTTCAGTTTCTTGGATTTACATATTTACATATTCTAGGAAGACAGCTTCAGAAGCAAGATTAAATTCAGCACAAGTTTCACAAAGCTTTCCAGAACTGTGACTGGTAATAATAAGCAGAAAATACAGGTTTCGTCTACAACTATCTTTACCTTCCTCTTGAAAATAGCAGCTGTGGCTTTGAATTAACATTATTGTTTTCATTTGACTGCATAGCTTTTAAAGAAGCAACAAGAGCACTGGAAGCAGAAGTCAGTAATTGTGTTACATTGTTCAAGGTTTTTGGTTTCAACACAGATTGCATACTAGGAGGGCAGTCTGCCAAAGTCAGACCACAGAAAGAGGTTTAGCAATAAAAATCACACTCTTTCTTCTTAAATGTAAACACAAACTCTGACATTTATTCGAGCAAAACTGTTTACAGCAGAAGGCAACAAGAACATTATACCATTGATGATGGAAAAACTGAAGTTAAACGAAATTAGCCCCATCCTAGGATGTGCTTTTTGGCTGAATGAGGTTTAAATTCAGAGGCTTCTAAGCACTTTTAGCGATCTGCTGATCAGTTACTGGACATACTCAACTCTTCCGATTCAGAGGTCTAACGGGAGGAGCATGGAAGGTTAAAATGTGTCATAAAATGTGTAACAGCAGCTGTTAAAGACAAAGGCTGAATTCCAACCAGCTAATGCGAAAGGGAGTCTTACCACTGATTTCAAAAGAGACAGGATTTCACCTAATGAGCTGATGTATTAAATCATAGGCAGAAGGTGAAAGTAGAAGACACTGCTGTGATGCTAACCACCATAAACAAAAGCCCCAAACTACCAGCTACTTACTCAAAAATGTGTTAAGTGAGATTAAGATCAGAAAAGCAAAATGTATGTTATTAATTTGCAAATGAGATCCAATATAACCAAGTGAAACTTGTGCACAATGTCCGATTCCTGTCATCTAAAGATCATGAGCACCTGAACTAAACATGGAAGGCAGGTTACAAAATTGCTTCTGTCTAATTACAGAAAAATGCCAACAAAAAGGAAGGAAATCACCTCATCACTTCATAAACATTAATTGGCCTCATACTCACACCCACATCTAAGATAAAGCCATTATCTTCCACACCTCACTCTTTTCTTAAGAAGACAGGCATGTGAGATGAGGTAATCTTTTACTTAAGTCAAGTGATATAAATGAAAGAAAACCCAAGCTATCAGGCATATCATCTCTAGTTCCGTTATTTTTGTAGCCTTAAGCACCTGGAGGCCAGTGAAGAGCTACCTCCACTTTGGAAGAACAATGATGCTGGCACTACAGTTTCTCTAGAAGATAAACTTAGACGTGGCTGAGACCCGCACCAGAGCACAGCAGCCTTGAAGTCACTGCTAGACCCTGCACGAGCACCAGCAGGCTCCCAGCTGGAGGGCAAGCTGTGAACCTTCCTCAGAGCTATCGTGGCACGTGCTAGACATATTATTCCATTTTGTTCCATTTCAGAGAGCTGTATTGGTTTCCCTGGCATTCATTTTCCTATTGCTAATCTCCTTTAGCCCTCAGCACAATTTTCAAATTACAGGCAGCGATAAGAACAATGTGCACAAAGTGACTGATGTTAAATGTTGTCATCTGTCTCCACTAAAACCTTTCAGTTATTCACCATAATAACTGGCAAGAAGACAGACGACATCCTTTATATATTTCAGCAAATTTGATCTATTATCAATTATTTATGTCCACTTTTGGTTAAAGATGTGAGAGAGACAGCCCATTTTTTACAGTTTCCAAACCAAGGCTTTCAGGACTAGATTCAATTACAGCTAAGTTATGAGATAAAGTCGGGATAAATGCTGCTGCCCTCCAACAGTCTTCACAGGCTCTAGTGAGGCTGAACGTCTGCTTGTATGGCATAAGGACAGGGATAACTTCCAGCTTCAGCCCAGCAATGCCCTGACGAGGGCTGCCTTGGGGCCACCACTGTGTAGAAGGGTTGTCACTTCCACACAGGATCATGAATGATCCTTTCAGTTCGCCTGTACTATCAGCAACACCCATAATTTCTATGTGCTTCTCATGAAAAGGGAAAATGCTCCATGAAGAGCTGTTTCACAGAAGCATTTGAGATAGTCAGAAATCTTTCCTAACCCAATAAAAATGTCAATGTCTTGACCAGAAGAGAAGCACACACCCAAAGTATGCAACCCCCAAATTGTCAAATTCCTGTTTCTAATGCAATGGTTGGTGAGAGCTTAGCTTGGGCGCATCCTGATACCATTCTCTGTGAAGATGGCTTCCTGAGCAGCATTGCTCAAGATGCTCCTGAAGGTAGAAGACTGTTCATCATGGATGCGAAATGGCCAGAGTGTACAGTGAGAAATCACAAAAGCAAGCTCATGGAGGGCAGAGAGTCCATGAAGACATGAATTACAGCCTTTACAGTATGCTACCCTAGAGCAGACAGCTGCAACATTTCCTATGGAAAACAAATACTTTCTGGGAGAAAGTCCCCATAAACCAGAAATAGATTAAATGCCAAACGCTCACTTATAACCAGGTATTATCCTACAGAAAGTTCCCTCTATTGAGAGAACAGCTGTGCTGTGCCATTGGCAGGTTAGCTGTACAGGGCATGATGACCGGGGAAGCTCCACCAGCTTCAGAAGAGCCACTCCTGTTTCACCCACCTGAAGGTCTGGCCCTCTCTTCGCTACAGCCACTAGAGGTCAACACAATCACACACTTGAGAGCACCCCAGCTCCCGTTTGTGCAGGAGCACTCGGCTGTGGAAGGTCCCACGCCTGACACTTCTGGCTGTGGGTTTCTGAGGTAGGTTAGGGTCGCTGCTGGCCTCTGGGAGCTGTGAAGCTCACACGGAAAGTGGTAGGCACCACCATGTGATGGTGCTGCTCCGGGCTGGACCATCACCACAACCATCCTCGGTCAGCCTCCAGTAAATGCGGGGATGCAGAGTCACGTTGAGAGCAAGAGAAAAACAGTGCATGGTGCTCATTGGCAGGTGAGGTGTAATGATGCTCTTCTGAGATCTGGCTGATGATCTGCTTACACACTGAAATAAAAAAACAGGAAAACCATACCTCCTTTTATACTGAACAGCGCCAAATGCACTTTTTCCATTATTCAGATTCTCTACAATTTCCAGACACAACAATTGATACTTATTTCAGTTCAGGCATGTAATTGTTTTTATCTGCCCTAGGACCTTGTGTAACTATCCAGCACTTTGGATTCTGAGAAATCAGTGGATATAAAAGGCATACACTTTCAGTGGAATACAGCTCTCTAGCCATTCAACAACCTCCAAAAAACAGATAGTTCCTGGAAAGCCTTACACAACTGAATATTGTTATGAAATTATTTGTCTTTCATATCCCCAATTTACTGCTGCAACTTGATAATTTCTTCCCTAACAATGTTTGCTTTTCATAGTGTGTTGATAATGTTCCTAATTTTACCAGTCTGTTTTACCAGCACAGAAATGCACGGTAACATCTTCCTAACTTTCTGTCCAACACCATTTCCATCAACACCAATTTCCCGCACCCCAGTTAATTTTGTCATCTTCTTGTACAGCCTTGAGCAATGTTCAGCTTCATTTTCACTTCCTCCATTTGCCAGCCCTGTGAAAGGAATGTCCTCAGTCTATTGCTGTAATGGGGGGAAACAAATATTTGATGTTTTAGCAAAAGACAAACATTACAATGTTTGCCTACACCTTTATATTCTAGCCACCTCCAGAAAAGAACAATACTTCCACAGGTTTTTCTCAATAAAAATGGATTTAAAGTTCAGATAACAGCAGATTCACATTACTGCTGCCTTCTCAAACCTCTGTACTAAAGGAAAATATTATTATAAGCCTTGTTATGTTTTCTTGTTATTGACATACCAGCATTATAGATGAACTGCTGCCAGAATTGTGACTTACTGTAGAACGTAAACTGGGACCTATGGTGATACCAATAGCTTTTCAAGTTCTCTTTATAACACTAATCCCATTCTCCTGCGGTAATTATATGTATTTATTAAACTCTGCAAACTGCCTCATAGCTTCAGTAACTTGCAATCTCACATTGCTTCCAGCAATCAGAATCCATATTCAATTTTCAAGTCTGGAAATGTAGGACAGTTAATTATTAGAAATTTCATAAAGAGCCTTGATATTCTGTACCTATTTAAAAGAGATTACAAATTTTAAATTTTTCTATTGATCGGTAAAACATATCCTTACCTTTTATCTTTTTTTTTTCTTTTACTATTCTGCAGTTTATGCTTGTTGGAGAAAAAACTAGGAATATGAATCTTAAGAGATCACAGAAGAAGCACCCAGTGTTTTCTAAAAAATAACATATAGCTGAAGGCATGCTCCAGAAATGGGTACTAGTTTAGAAAGCCTTTTAGTCCAACTCTTCCCGGATGCTAAGAGCCAACCCAGCAGACACCCCCACAACATGCTTTTGACTATTGACTGTTGTCCACCCTGCCTCCTGAAGCTTGCCTGCTGTGCACGAAGAAAGGCAAGGCTCACACGGCAGCAAGATGGTGGGCACCTCAATGGGAGGGAAGGAGTTTTGAGCTCCCTGGTCTGTCGCTGCTCTCCTTCCTTGGCACTTCCTAGAAAGCAGGACCTGGAAAGGGATCCTGGGCTGCAAACCCTGGGGGGGTGCCTATTCCCCAGCAGTATGTTCCCATCCACCCAGTCTCCTCCTGCTGTCCCCTCACTGGTACACCCACCAGTCCTGTGCTGGGCGCACCGGCGGCTTCCCAGTGTGAAGCACTATGTCATCCATAGCCCCTGAGTGCTTTCCTACAGCTTCTCCCTGCTGAGACAGTCCCCACTTCCAGTGCTGTGTAATACAGCAAACATAATGAATGCAACTTCAGCAACAAGAGGCACAGGGTGTGAAACAAGGAAGATTGTTTTTAAGATGAGTCCAGGGCTCACATGTATTTTAGGCATGGGTTTAGCTACTCTAAAGTTTAAAAAAAGAGTTGGAAAAGTTTTCTCAGACCTCATGAATCATTCTCAACTAATGAGAGTAAAATGTGGTTCAGCTATCAAATAAACATGCATTATCTGCTCTTAGCTCTGGCAGACGTGACTGCACGGCTGAAACTAATCAGCAGTGCCTTGGGCTGTTTGAACAAGCAGGTAAAGATTAGGTTTCACTTTGCTCTTTTGCTGTTGTGTGCACTGATTTATTTAGTAACTGAAAGTCCTCAAGGAAGACAGTGCCAAAAGCACTGCCTGAGTTCCTGTAAGGTTAAATTCATTCTTTTACTGTTAAGATTTTAGTACTTTATAAAAAGAAAACAGTGGCCTCACAAACCTCACCAGGTCTCTCCCTACTCTAGGTTTTCGGCCATTAGGTCCTGCAGGCAGGATTAACCAGAATCACCAGTTATACCACATTTGGAAAAAAAGGAGAAAAAAACCACAATTGTTACGCTTTTCTTTCTCTTTCTTTTTTTTCTTTCTTCTTCCTGTCTGTTCATTTCTGTCTACAGACAGATACTGAAGACTTGGAGAAACACATTTCAGAAAGTCGTGGCTCTGAAAGACAGCAGTCAGCATGTGGATGGGAAGGTATATCAGAACACTAACACAGTCCTGGTAAGCCCTAGCATTGAAAAATGGGTTGAAGAGCTTCCACAAAAATCCTGTAAACCAGGCAAGATTCCCACTGACGCCACCAAGACTGCTGTTTAGATAAAGGCTGGTATCTCAGATCATTGGTAAAGAAAGCACACTGGGTGAGCAAATTTCATCCCATCAGAGACAGTTCAAGCAAGCCACATCAGAAATATAACCCTAGTCATGATGCTTAAAAATATTAATCAGACGTGTGACTTTTGTTTGCTTGTAATTTTAGCAATGCTCCACATTGTACTGCTTCAAACAAAACAGAGATCTTACGTGGAAGTTTTCAGGTACACATCTGACCTGGGAGCAGGGTGGACACTTTCCTAAATCACTAAATATTTTCCAACACATCTTTATTCATATAACATAAAATAAATCAATATGCATCACCTAAATGCAATTCATCTAGGTCTGTAGTTGTGGGTAGACAAAATCAGCCAGCCCAATTATTTGCCTGGGAAAGCAAAACAAATTAGTATCGTGTACATCATAATACATCAAATATTACACAGGGAAATGTTTTCCTTTCTTCTAAAATGTAAATACAACTTCTGTTCTACAGATGTGTGTAACTGTAACCAAGCAACACTTGATAGCTCATAAGCAAATCCTAAAAACGTCTTGAGGAGACTACCTTCCATTTTTAATTTGTCTATAGAGAACTAAGCAATCCTAGACATTTGAGATTGATTTGTGATAGTGTGTAGCAGTTGTTATTTTTGTGAAGCGTAGGATTTGGATGTCTAGCATTTCACCATCACCAAACCCTTCAGGATCCAAGGCTCTGTCCTGGATCACACTTCCAGCTCATACTGTGCCTGCAGTTTCACTGGCCACAGAACGTTTGGTCACAGCTGAGACAGATGACCCTCCCTCTTCTCTGCACTGCTGCTTCTTCCTATTCCTGCTCCCAGCTACACAGTCCAGCTTCTCCCTGAGATCTGCCAGGCACTAGCCTCAGCAGCCGATTGAATTTCTCTCAGCATAAAACTAGCGAGGCTTTTTGCTCAGTTAGTTTAAATCAGTTCTTATGCAGGTCCAGTGAGCACCAAAGGAGCCAGAGGTAAAGCAGCAGAGAGACATGGCTGAAATGAGGCAGGTTGAGATGGGAGAGAGGGAGAAACACCTTCACCATAGGATCTCCAACGGCATGTGGAGCCACATCTTATATCTCCCATGTTCTCCTATGGTCTTCTGTCCTGCTGAGCCACCTGGCAGTACCAAGTACCCCCCTACCAGCCTAACGGGAAACAGCATCCACATAGGAAGCCCTTTGCCCCAGGGTGGGAGGGTCAGGGAAGTCACAAGCCTGGAAGCTGATGTATTTAAGAGCAACTTACAGATTTATTCTAACATTCCCAAGTACTTCATCTATTATTTTAGGTTTAGGCAGAAATTTTTGGCATTTGGGGGAGGGATGAAAGCAGGAAATGTCTTCATGTTATTTCAGTCAATATATATCTGCCTGTGAGTCCACCAACTCATTTTGCTCTGTGAAAGGCTAACAGACTTTCACTTAAAGTAAAATTAAAACTTCTCACAGCCTCTCTTCTTACAGATGCCACAAAATGGCTTGGGAGATGCTCTGCTGTGACTAGTGCTTTTTACACTAATCACAGCTCTCTCCTACCTTGTGCTCAGCTCATCATAGCCACCTGCTGTTTTCTATATCGTATTGAGACTGCATACGGAGCAACGGTCCTCTTCTACTATATATATTAGCTCGTATGTCTCAGGCTAGACTCCAGCTGGGCCATCAACATGATAAAAAAGTTAATAAGAATGCATAAGAGCATTATCATCAAAATAAGATTGAGAGCAGCCCTGCGGAGAAGGATTTGGGGGTGCTGGTGGATGAAAAGCTGGACATGAGCCAACAATGTGCGCTTGCAGCCCAGAAGGCCAACTGTATCCTGGGCTGCATCAAAAGAAGCGTGGCCAGCAGGTCGAGGGAGGTGATTCTGCTGCTCTACTCTGCTCTGGTGAGACCCTGCCCGGAGCACTGCATCCAGCTCTGGAGCCCTCAACACAAGAAGGACATGGAACTGTTGGAGCAGGTCCAGAGGAGGACCACAAAAATGATCCGAGGGCTGGAGCACCTGTCCTACGAGGACAGGCTGAGAGAGTTGGGGTTGTTCAGCCTGGAGAAGAGAAGGCTGTGGGGAGACCTTATTAAGTATTTCAGTATTTAAAGGGGGACTATAGGAAAGATGGGGGCAGTCTCTTTCGCAAGGTCTGTTGTGACAGGACAAGGGGTAATGGTTTTAAACTAAAGGAGGGTAGATTTAGACTGGATATAAAGAAAGAATTTTTTACAGTGAGGGTGGTGAAACACTGGAACATGTTGCCCAGAGAGGTGGTAGACGTCCCATCCCTAGGGACATTCAAGGTCAGGCTGGACGGGGCTCTGAGCAACCTGATCTAGTTGAAGATGTCCCTGCTCATTGCAGGGGGGTTGGACTGGATGACCTCTAAAGGTCCCTTCCAACCCAAACCATTCTATGATTCTATGATAAGTAGAAAAACTATCCAGAGGAAAGGGTGCAGCTAATTGTTCTCACACCACAGCCCATTGTAAAAAAAACACACTGAAAGAGGGTTACTTTGTGCATGTAGTCTTTCTGGGATAGTGAGGATGTAAAAACCATCAGCTTTAAAGAGAGTTTCCCCCAGCAGTTTGATTTTTTTTTTTTTCTTCTTACAGTGGCAGCCTTCCTCCCAGCCATGTTTCAAATTAAACAAGACAGACAAGTGATGACACTGCAGAGGTTTGCTTATTTGACTGATAGGAGTATTGTTGCAATGACCTCAAGAAAACGTTCACAGAAACAAATAAGGTTGCTCCTGGTAGCTCTCTGTAATATGGTGAAAGTCTGCAGCAGCTGTAGCTTCTCTGAGATGTGGCAGGAAGGCTTCAGCACGCATGGTTCAGCAAGCATGCAACCAATGCAGTACTTTAGGCAGTTTGCAGGCCATTTGTTTACAAAAAACAGTATCAAAATCTCACAGTTTTGTACCTATATCTTTGGAGGTACACATAGATAGAGACAATATGACCTTGAGAGCCAGGACTGTTTGCTCTCTGTCAAACTCTGGACATTCAGGTAAAAACAGCGGGCTAAAATGTTTAACGCTTTATTTGTTTTCAGCAGGGTGATTATATAGTCTGAGCAAGAACATCCCCAGATGAAGCAAACTAAAATGTTTGCATTAAAAAATAACAAAGGGAAGCTGCTCTCAGAGCCTTTTGGGCCACCAGGTTCTTCCTAAATGATGCAGAAATATCAGCTTTGAATAATTAATGTCTGAAGTGGGTGATTCTCACTGAGAAAAAGGAAACAGCGTACACTGGTCCTCCAGTAGTCCTTCCCTCTAAAAGCGAGAGTCAACTTTTGTACCGCCTTTCACAGGGGATTACTCAGCCTCACGCACAGCAGCAGTAACATAACACTGCTCTACTTGGCTCCATAGATCTGGACAGGGAGAGTCTCAAGGTCTGTCAGAGGGTCTGTTAGGAAGGGGAGGGTTTATAGCACAGTCCTCTCATTTCAGGACCTCAATAACCCTAGTGAATGGAGAACAATGTCCCCATGGTAGTAGCTGTAATATGGGAGAAAAGAACAGACCCTACAATGGAACCGGGCACCGTCACACATCTGATAGGGTTCTGTCCTATCCATCCCTATTATCACCAACTATCACTCATCCAGGCAAGCAATATAAAAACATGTTTTTTCCTCAGAAGACCAAAAGAGGAATGGGCAGGGCCTGCCAGTCTTCACCCTCACCTATACGTGCTATGGGTACATTCCTGTATGAGGTAGCAGCTATTTTTAGGATTCTCTCTCCAGGATAGCTTCTTCCTTCAGGTTATGGCAAGTGGCAAGTGCTCATTAGATCTTTTTCAAAATGGACTGCGAGGCACATGCCTACAGATACAGACTTCAGGAATCATCTTCAGGTGCTCTTTCTTAAAAATGCTGATCTACATTTGCTGTCCCACTTCGATATGAAGTTATTAAAACATAGGTCTCTGTTCACCTTGGAAGTCAGGGTGAGAACTAGAATACAACCCCATGCTCAAAACCTGTATCTCCATTCAAGACCCTCTTCTGCACAAAACTTGAGTAGGGATTACAAAAGTTGAGAAGCAATTTGCAGCTGAGCCTGATGAAACTGCAAAGACATTACAGTAACAATGCAGCAGAGCTCTGAACTCAAATGTATTGAAGTACGCAACTCATTCATGGGAAAAGCAAACTGTGACAAAGCTGTGGCATTATGCACCCCCACAGCAAAGCTCTAGGTTTTGAAACAAGTGATTTCTAAAATCACTCACACAATACAAAGACACAGAAGATGGCAAAAATACCTGGATACTCAGCAGCTTTTTTATGTGCTCTCACTTTTGTTCTATGTAGAGGCGAGGCTGAGTCCAACGTAGGCAAAAGGGGGTGTTGGCAGATGCTCTCAACTGAAGGAAGATTACCTTAAGGTACCTCAGAAAAACCAGCAGTTTTTCTCACCAAAGGAGGTCTGTGTGAGCCCTGTCAGCCCCAGCCTGCTGCCCTGACTGGTCCAGCATTTATAGACCAGGCAGAATCTCGTTCCACAGAATTTTGGATAGTTGCTGATGTGCAGCTACTTACAGGCTTTTCAGTGGCCAAGATTCTTCTTGAGCAGGGAAATACTGAGACAATACATTTTTTCTGTCCCCGTAGCGTGAAAAGGCTAAACCTATTCAGGTACAGGAATAAAGTATGTAGGTTCAGAGACCCTATATATTCCTCATCTCTTCCAGGAGACTAAAGCTGCTCAAATCCTCAAGGCCTTGTTTATCAAAACACAATCTCATGCAACTTTGGGTGCAGGTCAGGACATGAACTCCAACTTAGCTAAGTCTATTCAACTCAAGGGATAGTTCAAATAGCAGGACACACATCATGGAAAGGACAGTGCTGGAACCAGGAAAATAACTTCACTGATGACTAAAGCTTGAGCCTTCAGGCAAAACAAATGACCTTTGTCCTTTGGAACTTAAACAAAAAAATAAATCTTGCTTCACATTAGTGACATATAACAAATAAACTAAATAATAATAATAATGACCCTCTGTAGTTTTTTGGTTTGGGGGTTTTTTTTGGGGGGTGGGGTGGTTTTTGTTGGGTTTTTTTTGGTTTTTGTTTTTGGTTTTTTTTTTTTTTGGCAGAATGTTATTTCCGGCATATCTCTGTACAAAAGAAAATAGTGGTTGGCAAACAGAGGGCTGATCTGAGAATGAAACACTTTCCTCCTCTGCTCCTTTTAAAACTGATTTAGGTCTTTTTTGAACAGCTCTGAGACCTAGTACAGCTGTGACTAAGAGCAAGAGTAAGAAATGAGTCATATCAAAATTTCCTTACTGATTGACTGTGAGTAGCCCGCTTACTCGACCAACCTAACACATTATTATTTTTAACAGGGCCGACAGGGACAAGTGCTGGACTCTGTTAGGATTTGCCACGTTCATGTTGATAAAACCCCTCCCAGCTAAGTCTAAGACTTGGAATTTCTTGGTTCTTGCCAGTAGCGCTGTCAGCCCAAGCATGCCTGGTCACCAGCTTAGACAACAGCCATAAACAGTATCCTGGAGCAACGTGGAGAGTCAGAAGTCAGCCAAGGAGCATGGGTCTATTTGGTCTAAATACACCATGTCAAGTTCAGCTCAATCTACATGGGAAGCTACAAAGGGCTTCAAGCTTCCAGACACACAGCTGTAACAGGCAACTGCTTTTGCTGTCTTTCACCACAAATCCCCAGAAAGCACATCCCCGCCCCATGGGGTCGGTGACAAAGGCACTTGCATAACTGCCCATACTGTTAGCCACTGAGCAGTGCTGAGAGGTGAGCACAGTGCCCTGGATATACAACACAGCACTGAAATTCAACTTATCCTGGCCTGAGCATTCAAGGAGCGAGTGTAGAAGATGCATCATGCAGCTTAAGCTCTCTGTTTTACTTCCTGGTACAATCTGTCACCCTCAGTGCGGAGCCCTAGAGAAAACACAAGGGCTGTAGCGGCCTCAGCCGAAAGAAGGTGTGCTACCAGAGCAACGTGAGCAGAGATATGAAAACCTTGCATTAGCCAGAACATACAAAACAGTATGTTTGCCATGCCACGCCAATGGCTGAGCCTTCACTATGTTAAGTCAACATGACAAACCTGCACTTACAGGCATTTCTTTGAAGGTTTCAAATTGTTCCATAGACAAAATGGTGAAAGGATGGTCAAGTCATACAGGATAGATGCACTTGCCTGTGACACAGTCAGTTAGACTAAATGAGGCCACTGCACAGTGATGGTGCTTGACAAGAAGCAAAGGAAAGTGTTCAGGCAGTCCCAATAGGAACTTAGTTAATTATTAATAGGGACTTGTTATAGCTGACATTTACTGTATTAGAGGAAATCCCCAGTGCTTTAGTGTGTGGGTGAGATATTTGCTTCTGGTTAAATGAGCCAATCTGGCCAAGAAAATTTGGCAGCTTTCCTTAGCTGGCCATAAGCAGGGAGAAAATTAAGAGTCAGATGTCAGGAGAGAAATCAGTCTATTTGAACTACTGACCCCATGACAAAAAGCCTAGACTTTCATTGTCTCCAATATTTAAAGCTGATTAAGCCAATGAATGTAATCCAATGGCTAAAAAGGGACAAGTCTTTGACTATGTCTGGAAGAGTTCTAAGTGAGTATCTTCTTTTCTTTCTCCTGTTTTTGGATTTTGAAAGAGGGAGGTTGGCTTACAGGCTAGAATATGTATTTTTCTCTAGCTTTTTCTCCATTGCCATGAGCCTATTCAGAACCTGGCTGAAGATAAGAATCTCTTATTCACAGACAAGAAGGTTGAATTTGGTAGACTGATTGCTGGCATGGTAACAATCGCCAGTCACACATATTCAGACAGCTTGTTTTCACAAAAATCTCTATGGATTCAAAAATTTTCATGCATTTTAACATGGGAAACTATTCTGCAGAAAATTTGCAGCTAGAAGACACCATAATTTATTCTCCTCTATACAGTGCTTCAATGACTCCCATGAAAAGTGAAAACAATAACACAGGGAACAAGAAGTGAGGGACCACCACAGGTGATTAACAGTTACTTATCAATCAAATCAGGAATACACAGCCACAAAGCCTCTGGCAGCAATATGTACAGATACATCCAGAGAACGAGAAGCAAAAAAGATACAGAGTTTATAACCAATGTCTGAACGAGCTTTACCTGCTCCTGGACTGAGTGCCACTGCATAGGCAGATATTTGCAGACAGGTGACTGAATTTCCAAACGCTCTATGCTACAAAAGGACTCCAAGCTCTGTTCTGTAGACAGTGTCTCTGTCTCACAATTGCAGCCAAGAATATAAAACAGACCATATCTGGAGAGAACAGATTTCTATTTTAGGATAAGGTTTTCCTTTACATGGGGAATCCTTGCTACTCAAAAGCGTACTAAGAAATGAACATAAGTGAGGGCATCGTTAGCTGGGAATGGCTTCCTGTGGGTTTAAATGTGGGGCAAACTTTCTCCATCGGATGCTTTTGTGAATGCTTACTCCTCTGAAGGAATGAACTTGCTTTTTCAAAATGCCACATTCAGCTTCCCCAGGCAAACTTTAAGACTTTAATGCAACCTGTGAGCTGGCCCATATCTGCATACAGGGCACGTGCAGCTTTGGCTTAGAGAAGCATGTAGGCTCATGCTTTCTTTCATGCTGTCTTTTCCAAGTACCATCCTTAAGCTTTTCCTCAAGGCTAGGATAAGTACATATTTGCAGTTTCTTAATGTTGAGATTAGCCTGGGGCAGGTGGCAAGCCTAACAATCACCTTTGCGGTTAGATTTGTGACCCTTAAGGATTTCTTTTAATTTAATTACAAATGTAATCCCTAAGGATTGCACCTGCAAGTAGTTCAGCTTCCCAGAACCTAGAAGTCTGGGGGAACAAGGCTCCAGACGCATGCTTTGTTCACAGACGCAGTTGGAAGTGCCTCTGTATAATAAACAGGGTTTTCCTCAAATACTGGAGCTCTGAATGGTTTCTGAACACCATCAATATTGGCATGCTGCCTACTGCTTCCAATTAGCTTCTAATTACGCTGTGTAATGTATGGAATGTAATACAAGAGGCGAATTTGTCCATTAATATGAATGTGATGAGACCATAGAGAATGTGTCTGTATCAGCTGCTAAACTGACTTGAGATTGATCGATCGCCTTCTATTCAGTTTTATTCCCAGTGTTCAATGTTACTTGGTTTGGGGTTTGGAATTTAATAAGATTTGCTAGAATAGTAGAGCTGAAAGCTTTTGTCTCATCTGAATTTCCTGGAATTAGTTTAAGAATTTTAAATTAAAGATGAGGCACAGGAGGCAGGCAAGGAAGACCCCCAAACATTCAATACTAGAGCTGTACTATTTTGAAGGATTCTGAGAAAGGTGTGTGAGAGTTAAGAGTGCAGATACAGCGTTTGCTAAAAGAAATACCTTGCCCAAGCCCATGGACCCTCCTAAGAGTAAGAATGCATGAACAAAATGAAACAGTTAATTGCGTATTTTTAAACAGAAAGAAAACTTCTGGAGGAATTAAATAAGAGTAACCTTCCACTGCCATTACGCAACTTCCCTATGGGAATTAAGGAAAGAGAAGGAGCAATCCAAGGGCTGAGTTGCACAATCAAGCCTCTGTATCTTAAACAGTTACCATGTTCAGCTAGGCCAGCAACTGATGGATGCTCAGTCCTAGTCCTAGGTCACTGCACACACAGGGAACAGCAGAAATGCCACGAACTCCCTGAGTCACAAGTAATGGGAACCTGAGAAAAGGAAAGGGGAGATAGTCCTGTACGACTCTTCTAGTTCTGCAAGCGCTGGACGGCCAGGGCCGCCTCCATGCACACTGGTCTGCATGCTGGTGGCATGACAGATGTGCTCAGCAGCATGGAGGGCGGGGTGGAGGAGAGATCCCAGAAGGAACAGCCTGCAAGATAGGCTTCCCGCATGCCTGCCCACAGCTGCCCAGTCAGAACCCCCCAGTCGTACCCTGGGCCACATCCTCCACTAGGTTCTCTATGAGGATCTGGTGAATCCTTGCTGGGATGGAGATGGGGACAGCTTAGCCCCCTTGCCACATCAGTGGCATCCACTCGCCCTCAGTGGCAGCCAGGCAGAGGGCCAGCTCCCGGGCCTGGCTGCAGCCAGGCTGGCTGGGTGCCGAGACCCTCGCTAAGACAAGGACCCACTATGGCCTGCTCCTCTCCCAGTACCGCTCAGGTTTTTTCAGCGAAGCGGTTTTGGGCCTGAAAGTGCTGGTCTACCGTGCTCAGACCTTCGCACGGCAGCGGCCGCGGTCCCGGGTGTGAGAAGGGGCTGGAGCCGAGAAATGTGTCGCTGGAGGGACGGCACCAATGTCACCGAAATCGGGAAGAAACCTCGTAACACCAATGTAGTGTTAAAAGGCAGGCATTCTTTATTCACGGCGTGCGGGAACACGGGGGTTAGATCCTCCTCAAGCGTGTTCCACCTTACACTAAAATTCACCAGCTTTTACACACTGTTTCTATCATATGCATATTACCTTTACATTGATTGGTGTAAAACTTTCTTGCTTTGCTTTTAAAGGTACAAACTAGAAAAAAATTCAATGCGCAAACTCAGTGAGGGGTGGTCACACTTTGGAGGGGGGTAACTTTTGGGATGGAGGTGTGTTTTGGTATTATAATGAGATTTTAATGAGCAAAGTTCACCCACAGGACACATTTTTGCAATAGTACGGTGTTGGCCAGGGCACGGTTCCATGGTTCCATCTCGTTCTTGGACCTGCAGTGATTTATGGAGGAGTTGTGGAGCCTTCGCTTCACTCCCCCATCCAGTTATCTCTCTTAGAACTAGTACAGAACTAGTACACCGAGCTCCCCAGTGTTATCGACATCTAAGATTGCAGGTGGTGTTGTTTAAGGAACGATCACTGAACTAATATTCAGCATATCAACCGTATTCCACCCTGGAAGTTAACTTCTGTGAAATGTAAATATAACTTTAGTGTCAATAATTTCAACCTCAATTGCAACATTACCTTCTAACCTGATTGGATTCTTTAAATATGTGATATCGCTTCTAAAAATAATCATTAGTCATCTTCTCTAAGACCATTAACCAATCTAACTGATTACGTGATGCCCAAATCACGACGGGAAAGGTACCTGGGATTCTGAGCAGCATTACTGACACATAACAGGTTTCTATAGCAAGTTTCCTTAGCTTCACAAAACTTAACAAATGCAGTAACTAACTAATATGGTTCCTAGAGTTACAAGATTCAAGCAAAACTCTTCTATTTGATTCTTCATTGTTAACAGAAAACTCCTCACTGTTCTCACTGAGTTAATCATCAGTTTAAGACAGTGATGACCTAATGAGATTTCTATGGTTACAAGTTTCACAGCACACAATATTCTACTACCCTGTTCAATTCTCTACCACCTTGGTTACACCACCATGTTGCAGTGATCTGAGTCTCTCTGGAATTGCTAGGGTGACAACATACTTCCTCCAAATACTCTACTAGTTTTTCAGCATCCTGCACTTGTTCAGGGGTGAAGTTCCAAAACATCAGAGGTACCCACTGTCCTAGGTATTTGCCCATACTATCCCACATGCCCTGCCACTCATANCCCAGCCTCGGCCAGGCCGGGAGCCGCGGGGCAGCGCTGCCCCGGCGCCCACGGGAAGGCAGGCCCCACAGAGGCGTAGGGAAGCCGGGCCGCGGGGGAGAGGTGTTGGCACCCGTTTCGTTAGCGCCTGCATCACGTGCCTCAGCGAGGGCAGGTTCGCCCTTGGCCGGGCACACCGGAGGGTTGGCCCAAGTCAATACCGGCCCTGGCTGACATCTTGCCCGCGTGGGCGTGGCAGTAGTTGCTGTCAGCTCGCCCTCCTTTCCCCACGGGCTGGACCCCAAACAGCCTGCAGAGCCGGCTCCAAGCTCGCCTCCTTCCCCTCTCTATCCATACAAAGCCTCCAGGGGGCTCAAGGGCCCCTCCGAGCTTCTCCATGCTTTCCTCTGCGAGTCTGCCAGCCTAGGCGCAGCACCACACAGCCGGGCCCTCAGTGACCCAGTGTCCCACCACCGAGCAGTGCTCCCCACTTTGGGGCCGCTGCGTGTGCCTGAGCCCCATCCTGCGTGCTCCGCCCCAGCCACGCAGACGGTCAAGAAGGGAAAACGCCGTCTGCGGTGTGCAACACCTTCTGCAAGTAAATGCAGAAAATAGCTTTTAAATAGTGTTTTCTGCCAGAAAGTCTTCTGCAGATGGCAAAGGTGAAACAAAAAATGAAGTGACTTTAGAGAAGTCACTGAAGAGATCAGTGACAGTCTGGAAATGATTCTGTGTTTTCAAACCATCTGTAGACATAGCAATCAAGTACTAAGGAGATTATGAATGGTAGGTGAGAGGGTGACATTTTTCTTTTAGAAAGAAAAACACATTTTTCCTTACCCATGCTGCCCTTTGTGAAGTTATGCTCAGAAAGATCAATTCACTGAATTTTTTCCTGCTGCTTTCTTTAAAAAAAAGTTCAGATGCACAGAGATGGGTGGTTTTTCCCTCTTCACCCAGCACTACTGAGTCTATTGAAAAGAATGAAGCCTTTGTCAATACACTCAGGGTTCAGAAAGTAATAGATTTTATTTGGGATTAAATATTATCATCTTTACTTTAGCATTGAGGTGGATGGTTGTTTACCTCCCTATTGTCTGCAGAGACCTAGTTTTATGTACTCTAACTTTTATATTGGTTGCAGCAGTGTGCATAGATTTCTCGTTTGAGTTTCTCTTCTTACTTTTTTTTCTGTCCTTCCAAGCAAAGCAAATACTTTCAGGCCAACACCTTGCACAACCTGTATTCCTGTAGCAGCAGGCAAGGTGAGGAAAGATTTTTTTTTTTTTTTTTTGATTGCATTATGCACAGGTCACTACTGACATACTCTGTGCAATTTATTACAGGTATAACACACCTGTTGTAAGTCATACTGTGGCTACAGTCAGGTCATGTCCCTGTAGGTCATTTATCCTCCAGCACTAATATCAAAAGGTACTTTGGGAAATCTTACCTGCAAGTACTTTTCCTTTGACCACTGATATTACATTTGTACGAATGACTGACGTGACATTCCCATCTGTGCCTCCACTGCCCTTGCTAACCCCCTCTTATCCCCACAGTAGTATTAGTTCTGATAGACACTGACGTGAAAAGAGACTGTGCTCAGGAGTTAATGAATTTGAATGCCTTGCTAGAGATGCTTTCAAAAGGGGGCAGACATTCAGAGGAAGAAGAGAGCAATCACTCTGCAAGGGCTGAGCACCCGCAGAGCAAAGGACACGAGACACATGGGCTCTTCTGGCAATTTCTCTCAGCGTCTGTGCAGTCCAGCTTACACAGCTGGGCCCCTTTATAATTCTGAAAGGATTTTTTTTTTTTCCCCCCTTGGTTGGTTGGCTGGTTGTTTTACTTTCAGATCACTTAACAAACAGGAAATAAAGAGGACATCAAACAAAATTACAAACAGAGTTCCACACATTACACCGCTCAGCTGGGAAGCTCAGTGTGAGTCTCTTTGAGGGGTGGGAGTTCCAGCAGTTGTGCATCCCTAGCTGTTACCCATTTCTTCTCAGCCCTTCTTTTTTAACCTAAAACTATGAAAGAACTTTTTATTTAACAAGCATGGGGAATCCTTTATTTCAGCTGCCCAAAAGCCAGACCACTACTTAAAAACATAAATGGAAAGAAAAGAGAGTGAGAGAGGGTTAACGAGAGGAATACAGCCTTCATTAATGCCATGGACCAAGAAAGCAGGTGGTGGGAGGCAACTTTCAGCATATTGACAAAAAAGTCTATATTTTATTGTTTAGTTGCCGGAGTCACCAAATCTTTTGTTGATCATTTTATTAGTTCTATATAAAAGGCTTCACTTTGGTAATGGCCTTACAGCACTTCAGATCAGAAAAAAACAGAACAAAACTTGCTTTCCCACAGCACCAAATCAGCATCATTTAGATAAAATTAAATATTTTTGATGGGGCAAATTATACATGCTTAAGCCCAGCACAAATCCCCAGCCTTCAACCTAGTTAGTGGTTTTAGCCTTCACTCTCACACTGCACAACTCTGTCTTGAATGAGCAGGTGTGAATCATTCCAGCCCATTTCAACTAAAAGAAGAGAGTGGCAGAATTAGTCTGATTTTATTTGAAGTTACTCTGATATGATGAAGATTCTCTGTCTGAGGCGCTACCTCAGCAGATGGAGCTCTTCCAGCCTCCTGGTTTTGGAGACACTAGAAATAAATCAGGGGAAGTTATCAAAAGTTTAGTTAGCAAATTCTGCAGGCACAGTTCCCCATGGAGGGGATGTTCCTCTGTTTATTATCCCAGAGAAATATTTGATTAGTAGAGAACTGAACCCTAAGCAACAACTCAAGACTCACCAGCCCTGCCATAACCACAAATCACCTCTTTGAAAATGATGGCTGGCATTATCACCTCATGTCACCATGGGCAAAACTGTCTCTTCCATCTGCATCGCAGTCCAGAGTCCACATAACCTGTACAAATCTCCCACCAACATTCATGGGAATACAGCCTACAAAAGGACATGAAAACAGGGGGATTAAATACTCTGTTATATAAAATTACTTCCGATTTCTGTGCCTCTTAGAGATATGTAGGAAACGTACTTATGGAGAGGCAAGAATACTTCACTTTTTTGCAAAATAAATGTTGCTGTTTCCTCTCTTTGTATGAGCTGCATGGCTAGTGAAGTAGGAATACTCTGTGGAGCTCTTGCTAAACATTAGAGTTTGTATTTCTGAGGGGTTTATTTGGCTGAAGCAGCCAGAAGGATTGTGCTACCATTGCATTTAGCTGAGACTTGCAGGAGCCCAAACCAACTGCAGATGGTCTGAAGCCCAGGATGGGGATCACATTTAAGGATCTGGGTTCATCTTTGGTTCCTTTAGAAAGGATATTTCTCAAACACCAGAAATCCACATGAGCTGCTCATGTTTCCTCTGCATCTCTCTCACTCACCCAACTTTGTGTGGGCTGGCTCCTTCCTAGCAGTACGGTTCAGGCAGACTTTGAATCCACCAAAGAGGAAAAGGCTGCATTCATACAACTCCCAGACCAACTAGAAGCGGGGTGCATCAGAAGTGTCATGAAAAATCTGCGCCCAGGAGATCTCAGCAGTCCCACGAGTTCACATTGTTCAGTTACATTTCAGAAAAACAGCATGGAATATGTACCTCCAGCAGCCAGGCATCTCCCTGCCCCACAGTTCCACCGGGAATCCATGCTAGACAATCACTTTCCTTTTTCCAGTTCTGTTTTCCCTGGTCTGAAACCAATGTTGGAGCACAAGCACATTTGTTAACACAGGGGAAAGCAGAGTACATGGAAATGTATTCTGTGATTTTCAGACTCCAGTTGCCACATCTTTTGAGCTAACTTTAAACTCCAGGTTAATAGCAATTAAATAAGCCAACCTTATTACAAGTGCACCGTCTTAGTCTAGTAAATTAGTAAATCTATACTTAACATATATTGCTCAGTCATAAATATCTCTCTATATTTATATTTTAAATGCATAAAGCATAATTCACTATAGCAGGAATGACTTAATATTCAGCATCAGCAGAGCTAAAGGCAGAGCAGGGTGTAATGCCAGGCTTTAGCCACCTCTTTCACCTGAACCTGCACCACAGCATTTAGAGCCAGAATCTGTGACAAGCTTTTCTAACCTTCTTCTGAGCAGTAAATACGTTAACAGCATCTCATTGGAGAGATCCCAGAACATGGACAAAACATGAGCTCAGAGTGAATACAACACAACATCACAGCAGGCAGGCAACACAGAGTATTGATAGCCTTACCTGCGCTTACTAGCAACACTAGAAAACTTCAAGGGTGCTTTTAGAAGGTTTGGTACACCCCAGGCTGCAAAGCTGGTGCTTCCTTAGGCATGCTCAGCTCTCGCTTCTCCAAACTCATGCTGACTTTACAATCTGGCTTCTTGTGAAGGTGGGCAAGCCACCTGGGTGTGAGCAAAAGCAGGCTTCACCTCTCTGTATAAGATGTATAACCTCTGTAGCACAAGAATATGACAAAGATTTCTGAAAAGGCTTTGATATGCTGCTCCATCCTCATGGCAACCTGACTGGAGCTATACCTAGGCAGACAGTCTTGCCTTACAATCCATTATGTGCCCCAGGCAAGTTATCTGCTAGAGCTTCCTTGCATTTGCAACATCTTTGAGGGATTCTGCAGCAATCAGACTAGTAATGAAGGTAAGGGAATCAGGATCAGAACAATAATAAATCTGAGAAAGAGAACCCCAGTTAGTGTTTGTTCTAGGCTTAATGAGCCATAATAGGCACTACAGAAAGCATTGAAGTTAGAGATCACAGAACACAGCACTGATCTCCCCAGTAAATGATATGTAATATTTAATGGCCTAAAAGTCTATAAGCTAAGCTCATAGATCTATATCATTATGAATAATTTCTTACAAGGTTTTGACTAAGCACTCAAACCTGTCATCAGCACATATGATGGACAAAATCCCATTATACCACAGCATTCCTTGGCATATGAAGGGTAGTTGCCTTAAATGTAGCCAAACTTGAATGCTTAGCTCTGTTTTCTCACTATGGTAGCCCAGTTTTAGGTTTGAATCTGATGAAGATTTCTTCCTGTGAGAAAACCCCTTGAAATCATTGAGTTACTTGCAGATAAAAAAAAGTCAGTACAGAGGATACTTAATTTGCTGAAATGCTATTGATGGCAGGACTGTGGTGCACAGTCTGTGAATGCCCCATTTTCACTGTTTTCCATTCACAGGTTCAATGCCAAGTGGAACAATTACAAGAATCTTAAGGAAAATAAGGCCAATTCTCCAGTATGAGCCCTTGCTGGTATAGGTAAACTAATTAGATATAACTGACATTTCTTTGGCAGCCAAACCCCAAGAGTACAGAATTTCAAAGTCCTTTTGCTGCTCTGGCTTATTTCACTCAACAGATCTGGTAAACTTTATTAGCAAAGGCACTATTCCTTCAGTAAAAGATGAGTCTACACAAGGACTGTTTTGTCAGCATAGCTATGCTGGCAGATCTCTTAGGCAGAGACTGATCCCAACAGAACTGTAGATGAAGGCCAAAGTTCAGATTCATAAATCAGAAACCACTGGGTACCAGCTGACACCTAGTAGCTGCCTGTGAGCATGCTTTTTACTTACAGCAAAAGCAACTTGAAACAATAGTTTTCACGTCTTTTACTGTAGCTTAAATTGGCTTGTATTTGCTGTGAACTAAGAAAATGTTCACAGGCAACTCACTGCAGTTTTTTTCATGCATGGTAACTTGTTAAATGAAAGTAAAGTGACCCAAGCACCTGCAGAGCAGTCAGGGGAAGGGAATACTGATCTTCCCTCTTCTCACACTTAACAGAAATAAATAAAAAACCCCCAAATAACACCAAAAACCAAAACAAACCACTGGCACATACTGACACTGGCTGAAGTATATGTTCCATTTTCGGTCACTCAAGTTCTACTGAATCTTCAGACCAAGAGGGGTTTCATCTTTTATTTTGTTGTGTTTTTTAAGCCAAAGCTCTTGCAGGTTACATTTTGGTCTGATTTGTTCTGCTAAAGCCGATTATAACTCTCCAGGGACAGAGACCAAGTCTTCCCCAACGTTTATATTTTACCAAGCACGCTGTAAACAATGAATAAATCAGCGATGATCTCAAAATTTTGTATACATTTCATTAAATCATTTAAGCACATGTGTAAGTAACCATATGAACAGACTCCAAGTGGAGCATTGTGAAACTCTATAGCAATGCTAATGACATTAGGGAAAGGAAAGACAGCCTCTGAAAAATGGATAGCTGGAGAGGTCATGGCTTTCAGCCACACTCGATCCCTTGGCATCCAGTGTAAAATACACTGTTCATTCCCCTAGCTGGTGAAGAACTGAATAGACAGGAGACAATTTAAATGGGGGGTGGCGCTCTCCTCCACATTGATGCCATTTTTAAACCCGTTGGGTTCTTCACCTGTGGTAACTCAGGGAGAAATTCTGGGCAGGATCTTGGCTGGCTGCTATTAGAAGCGATGATTAGGACAGCCAGTAATGATGGTCAGAGAAAACCCAGTGCCCCAAGAGGTGACACAAGTGACAATGAGTACCTGTCCTGGCTGTTATAAGCATAGAGATGTGGTGCTGCAGGTAGTACCAAGGCTTCTTAGCTGTACATATAAAGCTGAATCTTGCCAAGGGCTTGGATTGCTCCCGCCACTGAAAGAGGATGAAGGACAGAAACCCATGGGGAGACACCTGAGCACTGGATTTGCCACTCATTGGGCTGCAGCAAGTGCTGCAGTTGCTGCCTCTGGGGGGGATACTCTTTGCCCTTGCAGTAGCTGCCACTCCACCAATGCACCCTGTCCTCCCCTGGCGGCAGCCAGAAGGGCGTTCCCGATGATTTGGGATAGTTAAGGCAGACATCAGGGCCATAGCTCTTTTGCTGCCCCACCACTCTACTGCCCTCATGGACAGTTCACTTTGCCCAAAATAAAAGCTCATTTCTGTCAGCTGTGCAGCCCTGCTTTTGGGCCTGGGCAGGCTGAGCAACATCCCTCTGACTCCTCCTCTTCCCCTCGTTATGTAGTAAAATGAACTTTTCTTGTAATCCTATTCCTGATTCTCCCAAGATCCAGCAAAAATAAAACTGGTCCCATTTGCTGTCATCAGTTGACAATAACTCACAGAGACCAGCAGAAAGCTCAGGGCAATGGTTTCTACCCTACCTTTAAATAATCTGCAGTTTGATATGTGATGTTGGAAACAAGTTCCTATTTCCAAGCATCACTCTGTGCAAAAGTCCTTTTCATACAACAGCACCAATTATTTCAAGAGTTTGGAACCACAGCTCCTTAATTTGAGTGGAAAAAAGCAAAACAAACCTCTTTAGTCCTGTCCCAGCTCTTGTCAACTCCACAGGGCATTTGCAAGCATAAGCACCTCTGCCCTTTTTGGTGCAGGTATCACACTACAGCAGCGTACAAGCCCTGATCAGGTCCAGATGTGGAGAGCGATTGAGAGGAATCCACAGGCTGAAATGGGGCCCAAACTACCTGGCAGCCCAAGGCTACTTGCTTTTATATGGGTGTTGAGGAAGAAGGATCTGCATAACCCAGCTTTCCCCACTCAGCCCAAGCTGCACGTGTGCTTGTGAGGCCCTTAGGTGGCTGGTTTGCAGGGAAACCGAGCGCCCTACGTCAGCACTGCCGCACACAGGGAAGCACACAGGACTGAAGCATCACTGCTGCAGGCTCAGGGGTGACAAAACCCAAAGTGTTCACAGCACAGCTGCCTGGAAGGTACAGAGTCTGCACAACAGGGACTTGGCTCCAGCCACCTCAGAAAAGGCTTAGCCAGGAAAATACTCAATAGAGCTAACTGAAAAATCCTCCAGATATTTTAAAGAGTGCATTTCAGATTTTCCTGTGATTACTATTATTATTCCTCTACTTTAACAAGTAGAAAAGGACAGGGAAGAGCTAAGATATTTCCTGATGTATTTTTTCCCTTTAGATAAATAAACCTGTAAACATTTCAAAAGATGCTCCGGATTTTGTTTTCAATACACATCACCCATGTCATTTCCTCTCAGAAATATATTATTGGGAGTGCTCAACTAGTTCTCATATTGACATTCAGGATAGACAGCTTCTGATTTCAAATGAAAGCAATCAATAACCAGCACCTCTGCACATGACTGGGCCTCATCAACATGTGGGAGATAGTTCTTTCACTGCTATAAATTCATACATTTGTCTTCTGCAGGCTGTGATACTTTTCGTAGACTATTGATGTCCTTTACAGATATTGTTTTGCCCTCATACAGAGGTATGTCAGTAAAAAAAACAGTACAGATTAAATCATACAGGCAAAACACTTTTTCTAATGGGTCACTTTACCTCAGAAAAAACAAGTCAGTAGTGACACAAACTAGTCCTTGGGACTGATTTCACCTATGCTAATGGAGCGTGTAAGTACACCTCTAGCAGCAAACCCAAATAGCTCTTTTCCCACCCGTCATCTGGATACAAAGATTCAACTCCAGGATGTTCTGTATAGCAATTGTTTCCAAGTGGCTTGGGCAAGATCCACACAGATACCAGCCAGTAACCAAGTTATGCAATCCTCAGACCATCAGCAAAGCTGATCACTCAAGAGCGGACAGCCCAAAGACCACACAACTTAATGCGACAGCTTACTCTTGCTGCTGAAAAGCTTACCCCTCCCTTCGTCTTGCTCTCTACTGATGTTAAATGAGCACTTATTGCCATAAAATGCAAGCACCAGAAAAGAGAACCAACATGCTGGATCTGAAGTGCACAGCCTGCAGGTTAAAAGGCTATTCTTAAGTTTGTAGATTGAGTTTAATGTTTCCATTATTCCATGGCATGTCAAAGGAGGGAATGTGAGATTATTAGTCCATAATTTTCTGGCTATTGACAGGTCTTGGACTAAAAAAAAACCCACAAATTAAAAACAAACAAACAAACAAACCCAAACAGCTCACTTCAAAGTTGAAGTTTCTGAGTGGTTTGTTTGGGTTTTTTTAAAGTCTTTTATAAAACAAATGCAGGGGAGGAAAGGTCTCTGGTGCTCATAGGATGCGAAGGTTACCTTCAAATGTCACCTATGCAGTAATGTCTACCTGAGTTGCTAAAGAGCTTGAAGCAATAGCACATGAACAACTGTAGGGTTCTGCTTCTGTAGTAAGTATCCACACCAACTATTTCAGTGCTCAAAGGGAACAGGGTTATCACTCCAGGGATCTGTAAAATACAGTGTTGTCAACCTCAAATACTGAAAAATATCCTACATCAATTCCACTTCCCTAAAAAGAAAAAGGACCAGGTAAAAATTATGAAATGAAAAGCCTATGGGTGTTTTTTTATGCCTTTATAATCTCAATTCTCTCTGGTACATTGAGGTCAAAGCTTTAGGCTTTTATCCACATTCAGAAATGTAAGAAAAAAATATTGAAGCTGTCTAGCCACTTGGCTTTTAAGGGCAGAGTGAAATACATCACTCAAGCTCACAGTTAACTTCTGAGAGAACTGACAAGTTCAGCAATCGAATGTGACCAGCACCTCTTTTCTGCTGCTGAGGACAGGTGATTCTTGGGTTGTGAATCAAGCTGAAAGATCACCATCACTTCAGCATGTGCTAAACTGGGTCTGAAAGGTTAAATCCTGCAGAAGGAGGTTGAGGAGGTTTTAATTGCACAGGTGCTCCATTTATTCATCACATTCATTCATCTACTCTGGTAAAGACTCACCCCTCCAGCCCAATCTACCAAAGATGAAATCATGACTCTAAGTCACCACCTCCTCCTTAACAAAGGACCTCATCCTTGTTCCCATATATTTATGTTATTGAAAAACAGTTACAAATGTGTGCTGTGCAAATAAAGCCAAAAATGCAGTCCTGGTAACCAACGTAGGAAGAAATACAATTGCCACAACACAAAAGAGAACCACCACACAAGTCTGTGCCCACAAGAGGATGCAGAAAAGAAGCCCATTTCCAAGCTTATTTCAATGAGAGGAAAAAACCAAGGCAGTTAAAATACAGATTGTACCTCTCAGGGCTTCACCCCAAGACAGTGAATGCCAGAATGAAATAGCAAAAGCAAAAATGTCAGCAACAAGAGCTGTATTACAGCCCTGCTTTTAAGGGCAAGCTTTGATCCTGTGCTGGGTGTGGTGAGATGAGAGGGCAGGGTGGTGTTCCCATTTCTGAGGCATGACATGCTGCAAGCTTCCTTTGCTCTGAGCAAGCTCTGGATTTGTGTCCAGCACAACCGACTGCCATGCTCAGGACAAGGAACAGAGCCATACAAGTTTCCCACCATCCTCCCCCAACCTGCTGTTGTCCTCAGAGAGACTCTTGAATCTGTAAACATAAACAAAGACAAGACAGTCCTTTTGGCTCCTCTGCAAGATCTCCTCCAAGTCAGACCCTGGTTTAATTTCCTTCACAATAACATATATTTCTGCCCCTAGTTACTATGAAGTGCAGAGAAGGGAGAAGCAGGAAGAGCAAGTCTTCATCCAAGCAATGCTCTGAGCAATGTTCCTCACTGTGCTGACATACACTGCCCTTCTGTGGCATCAGACATTCATTAAGTCTAAAGGCTTGGCTGTGCTCTCTAGGTTGTCAATAAAGCATGCTGTGTAGAGCTATGGAGTCCTGCTCCAGGCACAACCCCTACTACAAGCTCATCCTTATTGAATTCAGTTCCGCTGTACTTACATTTTGTTTGCACAAGGACTTCCACAATTTCAGAGAACAAAACCTGTGTAGCATTAACAGCTCATTGTGGCTCTCTTTTTGTTCTCCTGAGTTATCCAAGTTCAAGCTGGACAGACTTGAGAGACTATCTATCTGGCTGCAAACCACTGTATGTGCTCCATTGGAACAGCTTGCAGTGGAAAAATTTGAGCTGTGATTCAACTGCCTGTTGAAATTTTGCCTTGACTTTATGGCCAAAAAGATGAAGGAACTAAGCTCTTCTACTTTCTTACAAAGGCTGCTTACCACTGGGATTATTCTCATCATTACAACAATAACAGCAGTGAAGTAAAGAACTTTGAGGCTTACAAAAAGTCAGTTTGGACTAACCATCTTTGACCTAGAGTGGAGAAGTCTGCTGCAGAAATCCTGTCATCACTGTGTTCCTGTCCCTGTCCTTACCAACACTGTGCATTCCTCCTGCCAAGCCTTTGCAGAATACCTTGAAGAGAAGCTAGCAAACAGCCAGACTAGTCATTGTCCTGCAGAGCTTGTCCTGCCCATCCCCTCCCATACCAGTCTTGTAGCAACACAGGGGCTGTTGGCTTCCTGCCGAGACCCTCGCACCAACGCTATACACGTAGCAAGAGCTGACTTTTCCCTCAAGCACCAGCTCTAACTAAATAGGAAAGTAAAGAGCATAATACCCTGCTGTTTCACAGGGAACCAAAGTTAGCACAACATATCATCTTAAGAAAAAATGTTTGCTACCATGGGATCCATCCATCTTCTCTGGGAGGAGTCATTTTTGCCAGTCTTGTGTTGGTAAAGTGGCAGCAGAGAGTCTTTTATCTGAAAGCATGTTTCCCTGGAGATCAAGAGTATATTCTTTAGTTTTCAAATCTTCCCTCTTTATCCTCACAGTTCCCATATACGGGAAAAAAATGGCAAAATGTTAGTGAGAGTATATATAAATCACACCAACCACTGATCCTCTTATCCAGTAACCATAACACATCATACATTGAAAGTCTTTTTCTGAGAGAATAAAATAAATTACATTTTTCTTGCCAGCATACTGAACCTTATGTTGGTTATTGTAAATTACTGAAAGCACAAAGGTATAAGCCTTTGTGCGCTCTTCTGCGAACGTGGAATATGAACATCAAAGAAGGCAGTTATCATAAACTGCCCTTTCTCTGCCTCTGCCTTTGACAATAGACTGATCTTCTCCCATGCATTATTGAGTTAAAAGAAACAAAATTAAACAAACAATTTGAAAAAATCCATTTGCTACCCAAGATAATAAATAACCTTTGTTATAAATATTACCATAATTAAATAGTTTGGCATTAAAATAATTAATTATAGGATAAAAAGCATAAATAGAGCTTGTAAAAAAGTAGTGAAGAAAAATGATACATGCCTTAAAAGTTTTTTTAATCACGTTTTTGAAAATTTTATCACCTCTGCAGTTGATCAAAAACATAGGGAGAATCATTAACATCATCAAAATTCCATTTTTAAACAGTAAAAGGTTATCATTTTGCATGTGAAAACCTAAGCCAGTGTGAAGTGATCCTACTTCAGGACAATTGGTTTTGGGCCAATTTTTTTTCTGAGTCAAGGTGAGCTTGGCTCTTACTCTAAAGAAGGAATAACACACACCAAGTTGTCAAGGGATTCTTCTAGAACAAAACTGTACTTTTTGCCTTCTTCACCACAAAAACCATGAGAATCTGTCTCTTTCTCGCCAAGAAAAATGTGTCACGAACATCACCACCATATGTGTTTGTCCCATTCAGACTCACAAATCTATTTTAATTTCAGGGGTATCGCAAAGCCACTCACAGTTGTACCCCACCCCTAGTTATAGGACGATCTCAGAAACGATGATACTGTCTTGTACAAATTATGCCAGGTGAGAAAGTAAAGCAACATGAAGTTACTATTTTTCATGATAACAGGGTGGAGGATGGCTGCAATTTTTGCTTTAAACTAGTGTTTCCTGAGCAGCTGTATTTTTACTTGCGGGTCTCTTCATCTTTTCCCAACAGATCAATTAGATTCAGTGGTCGCTAAGACTCTGCATCATGTTAAAACTTTACCTTCTTTCAAGCAACATATATGACTCATCAGCTCAGTAATTACAACAAATAAACCAAATTTCCCATCTGTGTCACAAAGTAGAGACCGCTTAAAATTGGTGCCTACAGATGCTGCTCTGAACATGCTGCAGAAATTAAAAGAATGAGGAGCTGCAAACCATCCTGACTTCTCGGTGCAGAGCAGGAGTAGCCCCTGCTCTGCCGTGCGCTAAGCAGAGAGGGGGAAGATGTGAAAGTCATTCAAATGAGAAAAGAATGCCTCCTGTCCTTGTCAAGAAGGGCATTTTAATCCTATTTCTCAGTTTTAAAATGCACCAAGATGACTTTGTTTTATAAGTGCTCTGGAGCCTGAGGCACACATTTGTATTACAGTTGGGTGCTTTTATTGCATATTGTATTTTTAAATGTTCCTTAGAAGATCAAGCATTTTTCCACTGAGAAATCTAATACATTATTTTTATTTCTGATTCCATAATTATCTGGATCACTGTGGTGCATGTCAGCCACATGACTTGTGCAGATCTTTCTTTTTCCTCCTCTCTCAAAGGATTCTGTTGTTTGGATTATGCAATCATTTTGTTAATACCAGTACAGATGGCCACAATGAAAACACACAGGGTGCTCTCTCTGATAGATACTTGCCAATATCAACAGGAAAGAACAAAATTAAATTCATGAACTTTAGAGAGAAAGCACAAGCTTGTTCTTGAGCAGGGAACGGCATAATGGTTTCATGTACACAAAAATAGCTGATGACAATCTATAGACATGCAGATTGCAAAACCAGAATAATCCAAAATAGGGCCTGAAGTAACCTTTAGAGGTCTTATAACAGAGGGTTGCAAATACCCTGTTTGCCACAGATGGCACAAGGTCAGATTTGGAGACGATGCAGTAAGGATTCAGTGCTTTGCTATGCCAGACACCCAAAAGGTTTCCTAACATCAAACCTAAATCACTCCCCATCTGCTGCAATTCAAGCCCATCATATCTCACTCTGTCCATTATTTATGCACCTTTTATCAGCAGCCTTCTACAGTTTGGACATCTGTTTCTATATCTCCCTGCTGTCACCTCTAAACTAGGACAAACCAAGCACTTAGCAATTTAGCCTCCTGCCCCCACCAACACACCATCAATGCTTATTCAATAATTTCTGCACTCAGCCCATAACTTCTGGGGGAGCTCCAAAGCATGCAGCGGCTAAGCGTGCATGCCACACAGTATGGTGTGAGTGGGGGAAAATGGTTTGCCATCCAGTATGGAGAAAATCCAGATTTCAATTTGAAGGCTTGCAGATTTGGCTGCTAAACTCACCAGGCTCCAGTTACCGAAAGGAAGTCTAACACATCTGGAAAATTTCCATCCTCCCAATACTGCCAGTTTCCCATGATGTCACTGCTTGTTCTCAACCAAGAGATAGGCTCTTAGATGTCACTCAGTAACACCAGGAAATCCATTTCCATCCCCACAGCAAGAACTTGTGGCGCAGGAGATCACTAAAGAACAGGAAGATTTAATAAGAGAATCGCCACCACTAATTAAAAATGTCTTTTTTTAAGACTATAAAAAACCTGGAAAAGTTAAAATTTCGATCTGATGCTCATGTTACTAGCAAAATTATGTTAAATAGGGCACTGCTGATATGAGAAAGCCAAATGCACATCAAACAAAAAAATAATCTTTGCTTTGTTAAATGTGCGGTCTTTGACACAGTCCACACCTGGTAGAAATTCGTCAGAGCTTGGTAAATCCAGAAGTCTCAAAATAATTAACTAGAGCAAGGTGTGAGAAAAGAACTGGGCATCATTGCTAGATGAGAACTCTGTGTTTCTTTAAACCAAGAGACAAAGACCAGATCCTGCTCAGACCAATATTCCTCGTCTTTAAAATTAAAATGCAGATGCATATACTAAGCAGACACTCTACGAAAGCTTACACCTATATATTCTGTGAATCTAAACCTCAAGATGAAATGTAATATTCTGTATGAACTGGATCAGAACATACGTACACTGTTTTGCAACTGCATTTCAAGAAAACCCTTCAGCTGTAAATACCACAAGGCAAGTTGGGTGTACCTGTGAAATGGGATTCAAAACAAGAACTCTTTTGCAAACATGACCGCACTGCCCTATGTACAAATTCAACACCTACAACAGATTGAAACAAACAACAATTTCTAAAAAAAAGGGAGTATTTCTGTGTTCGTTAAAGAGGATCATATTAACTATTGGCAGCTTATCATGAACCTGACCTTCTAATGTGGAAATTTAACAACTGGCTTTTGCTATCCAGAAGTAGGGTGGATTCTGGAGAACGAGTATTTGCCAAATCCAGAGACCAACCTCTGGTAAGATATGTGCAAATGTCAGGGTTGGTCAAAACCTTTCCTCCAAGAAAATGGGAACATTTTGATGATTACTGCCCAGGCCTGAAGAGAAGAAACAGAGTTGCAAATAAACTCTTTTACTATATGTATACATTAGTCCAAGTAAATATTGATAAGTACTTCAGAATCTAAACAATGTAGTAATACATTTCAGGTAGTCAAAAGACATGGTATATTGGAAATAAATCAGAAAAATTTATCTTAGAGTTATGGCAGACTTAAAGAACTGTGAAAAATCTTAAGGACTTGAGTTTTTAGCTATGGAGCCAGCCATCCTGCAGCGACATCCCACCAGGCCACTGACTCTGGGCTACAGCCATCACAGGGAGCCTGGCGCTGCTGAGCGCTGGGAAGGTCCTGCAGAAAGGGATGCTCCTCGGTCCACTTCTTCTCTCCAGAGTTGCTCACTCCCCCTGCTTACACACATAGAAACAGACATGGAAAGCAAGTCCATCACCAGCCATCCTCACCTGGTCCCAGAACTAGAGAGGAGGGTGGGTGCTTCCAAAGCCTTCCGAGGAGCTTCACTGCAAAAATATAAGACAGAATCAACACTCCAGACTCAGACAGCTCTGAAGCAGAAATACAGCCTGTGTTTATCTCAGAAGACATCTTTCAGTACAGGACTGTAGCTAACACTGTGGTAAATAAATGCAGAGAAAGGCAAAGTCCTGAATTTATATAGTGTGTTCTTAGAAGAGCTTAGGCAACTTCCCCATAGGATCTAAAGTACTTGTGCAGTGGTGATTTATTGCTGACCAGGAATGTTTCTTCCCATCTTGAAATTTTAAAATGGATTTTTAATTATATTCATTCCAATGCCAATCCAAAGAAAATGTCACAAACTAAAACTTAAACTAGAATCCTGAGAAAAATTGATTCTGGTTCCTCATTTCAGTCTTTGTGTTCATGGGATCGTTTAGGTTGGAAAAGACCTTTAAGATCATCAAGTCCAACTGTAAATCTAACACTGCCAAGTCCCACTAAACCATGTGCCTTTTCCTTCATTCACTTATTCCAGCTGTCATTCCATTGTTTTGATCATTTTTCATTAAAAATGTTTTTGATGAATACACATCTTGTAATGAAAGAGAGTTTTAAAAAAGAAGCCAGCAGCATTTTTATTCATACTAGTTCTACAGAATACTGAGTAAAACAGAAGGGCGACATGTCAGCTGAGTTTATTTTCTCCATTTGACTTTGCTAACAAATGCTTATCTGACTTAAATGTTTTGTTTTACCTTAGAGTTCTTTAATGGAAGCTCATGAAGAATTAAGACAATTAATATGACTACTAGGGATACCTTCCCTAAACAGACCACTTCATCACAGCTGTTGGAGACCAACAGAATCCCACTCATTTCATTTGCACAAGCAACTCCAAAGATTTCAATCATACATGTGAACACAGCAATAAGAATTTACCACATGCCTATGACACCACTGCTGGCAGTAGAAGTATATGTAATTTCCTACAGATCACACTGAAATGTTTTCTCCCCCTAATCTATCAAGTGAAACTTCCCATAAAGGTACTTGCTAGCAGTGGGTCTCATCTCCCTTCAGCAAATTATAAGTATGGCAAAATGAAGATGCATTTCCCATGTAAATTAAAATTTTTCTTATGATTGCAATATTTTTATCCCCAAGAGAAGAACAGTGTTTGAGGTGGGTGGATAAACAAATATTCTAATCACATTCTTTTGAAAGCTGAAATTTGATTTCAACATTGGTTATGTTTCTTTTCTTTTTAATGTCTTCTCTTAGCTCAGTGGGAACTGTAAAAAAAAACAACAAAAACATGTCCTTGTAGCTGACTGCTTTTCAATCTGTGATGATTTATTTGCATGTTTATTTTCCTTGTTACAATGATTGGTTTAACATATTTTTCTTTTTTGTTGCTGTTTTCACAGTGCATTTCAGGGAACGACGTTCACTTGATTTCTAGCTGATGAGTGATTAACCCAGGGGGAGTCAATCTGTAAATCCTACAAGCCAACTGGGTTGCATTCACTCATGTTTCTAGTCCCACTGGCTATATTTTTACCACACTTCCAGTGTGGGTTCCAGCTATGCATCTAGGAACACCAACAGTGAGGAAGATGGTTTGAGATTCATATGCCTCTGCATACTGGCCCAAGGCCATGCTGATACAACACAGACCACAGTTTACAGCTGGCTTGGACATACTGAGCCTGGGTATGGCCCCATGTCCTCCTTGTGAATCTGCCACTATCTCATATTCACCAGGCCAGTGGAGGACAGACAAGTTGGCTTTCCAGAAGATACAAAAACTGTATATAAGCATGGACTGTGGGAAAGGTGAGAAATCAGGTTGTGGGCTGCGTCATGTGTCATGCAAGCTAATTGTCAGGCCAGCTGCATGGTGAAAAGGCCACAAGGATGCTGAGAGACAACTACCTACTTTCTGTCTCACCCTTCCACAAAGTAGCTTAACCATTTCCATTGACTTCAGGGGGACTAAATGCAAAGCGATTACACAAAAAATTAGGTAAATATAGGAAGAGGTCTCAAAGCAGTGTCGACATGCATCTATTCTGAACACTGCACCTACATGGGGAAAGTGCTCAGGGGTTAATTTAGGAATGCTGAAGTCATTAAAGCAGCAGCTCTAGAATTAACTTCCTATGTAATGCAGCTACTTTAAATATCATCCATTTTGCATGGGCACATTGTCACTTCCTGCAGTGGCATGTTAACAGAGCTTTTTAGCAGCAGCAGAGGCAATCTCTGTAGTCCTTTAACTAACCTGATCATATTCATTTATTGGATTTGCAGCCTAACCATGCAACTGCTTTGCGCTTTACAAAAAGCCATTACATTTTGCTATCTACACAACCCACAAGGGTCAGATGCCTTCATAACGTTTTCCCCTACAAGCCAAGAATACAAAAACCACAAGGAACTTGAGTGGAGCCAGGTCCTGGATCTAAACTGGAGACAAGGCAGCAAAGAGAGAGGTGTAAAGGAACAGCAAGACATGGGGGGACCAAGCGACACTACAGTTTATATTTCTGTAGTCTGATCACAGGTGCCTGCCTATCTGGTCAGTGACATCTACACCTGGCAGAGCAGAAGAGAGCCCAAGGTGACTAAATCATTATGTTTTATGAAGCTAGGTTGCTGGTAAGAGACCCACATTAGTGCCCTGAGAGCAACATGAGCACAGACTTCTCTTGGGCTCAGAGGACCTGCACCCATGATACTGCCTACTGTCTCAGTAAAGACTTCAATTTAGTCCTTAAATGAGAACTACACATTTTCAGAACAAATCTTTAAGAGGCTTCAAGCTGCTACAAAGACCGAGAGCAACATTAAGCAGAAGAGCAAGATTTATAGGGTCTGGAAGTGAAGAAATCCTGAAATAATGACCATAGGGGACAGGGGAACACCAATAGTAAGAGCAGCAGACAAAGAACAGCAAGACCAAGAAAACAATAACAAGACCAAGACTGCAGAAACGAACTGAGATAGAGGCACTCAAATTGTCATAGGCAAATGCACCGTATAAAAGTAAGTAATGCTAGGGTGACAGTTCACTCTGCATATTTACATTTGTCTTCACTCTGTATTCACAGAGCTCTTTGAAATACAGAAGTAAACTTCTGGGAGGCTTAAAGGGATTTAGGCATCAAGTTAAAAAACCCAAAACACTCCTGTCTGAGGAGAAGCAGTCGATAAGCCGTTACAAGAAATATTTAAACTAGTTGTTACAAAGAAAAATCTCCATCACTTTTCCTTGTTAATTTTCTGTCTGTGAGAGTATTGCCTCTCTGGCCTATTTCCTTCTGCACTGCAGTTCCTGTGCTATGGGTTTTCCTGTCTTAACAGCAGGAGAAAAGAAACAGTTGAAAGGTAGAAACACAACAAGGGCTGGAGAGAAACAATTCAGTTTCTGTTCATCCAGGCTGTCCTTTCCACTCCAGTCACTATCTTTATGCTCTTGCTCCCAGGAATTTTTAGCTGAAGCAGGGGCTGGGGAAAGGAGGGTTTCAAGAAGGCAAAGACCAGCCTTGCAATAAAAGTATGGACTTTCTGCTCAGCATCAAACAATCAGACCATGTGGATGTGTCCCAAATATTACCACATCACTGTATTACCAATATGCCAAAAAGTTTATCGTCCCTCCTCACTTCCACCATTATCTCCGCCCTCCATGCTTCCAACAAGGGATGGTATAAAAAAATTAACAGTGCTCAAAATATTCCTGATCAAGGCAAGGTATAGGAGAGCCTGAACTCAGACTATCCCTACTCAATGTTTTTGCTTCTCATGAGCTAGCAATTACCTAAAATTTTAGATGATCCACTAAGCAAAACCACAAGAGTTAATCTTCTCAGCTTCATCCATCAATACAATGGATTCTTTGCATAAGAAATAAGAAGAGATGGCAAAGTAGGGGAAAAATATAAGCAGAACCAATAGAATCATCACCTGGTCACAGGTAAAAGTCTCTCTTTTACTTCTGTGAACAGATTTTTCAGCACTGACTACCTACTATATGCCCAGTCTGTACCAGATAGAAGGAACATATCCATTTTTTAAAGTGGTGCTTAGGAGTATGAAGAAAAAAAAAAAATCAGTGGGCAAGTCCCACATGAAATTGATGGGAACTTTACATTCAGAAGTATGGATGTGCTCCAAGCACACAGCGTACAGCCAGATTTCATTTCCCCTGCCCACATCTGAGGTGTGGGTAGCTAGCTCTTCTGTGAAAAAAAAATAGGCCAATTAAACCACTAAGATTTGGAGACAGCGTCTCCTGCAAAGTTTAAGGATGCACAGAACAAAATCTGGATTCAAGCCTGTGTAACAGCAGCAAGATTATTTACTAAGAAATTTCCATTCCTTTGTAACACCTCACATGCACATTGCTTGAGCTGCTGACCCTGTGCTCCTGTGAATCCCAGCTGGGTGCAGGCAGCCTCGCAGACCTTGTGCAGCTGCTTTGCTTTCTTAACACATTTGAAAGCTCCAGTTATTAAGAGATCTGACACCTTTCACAATTGCTTTCTCGCACCCCCTTTTTGGGGGAGTGGAGGGAAAAATTATTTTTAAGACATTCAGTTATCTACACGACACTATCCCAGAGGTCACTTAATAATTCCATTTCAACACAATGTATTTTGCATATTGACGTAATCTGATAGTTCTGTCCATGTGTTTTAAAGATTTGTTTTCTCTGGGTACTGAAGATTGGCAAGCGACACGTGAGTGACTAAAGAAAGGAAGCAGTGCACAAAGCCAAGGGAAAGTAACATTCAAACTGGCCCAGTACTAGCTCTCTTAAGGTACGGACCCAAAATGCACACTCTTATCAGTTATTTACTAATCCCATCTCCTCTGAGATCTGTTTCAAAAGCTCTAAAAGAGATACAGTAAGTTTACATTTGCCCAAGCAGAGCATAAGAATAAATGTCATTTTCTCCTCCAAATGGAAACTCTGGAAATGAATGTTACAGCCCATCAAAACATTTTTGACAAAACATTTTTCATTAAATAAAATGTTATTTAATGACATTTTGAGTTTAGTTAGGGTAGGTATCTGGGGTCTCAAGTGAAGTCATAAAATGACACTGTATCCTCCTGCACTGTGTTCTCACAGGAGGCTGGGAAGTTTCCAACATCACTGGAGAGGCTGCCTAGTGTTTCTCATTAGGCTCTTTACTATTGGAATCCCCAAGGAAAAATGAAGGCTGGTTTTGGGTAGACAGAGAAATGAGTTCTGAACAGATACTTCAGTGGTGTGTTACCAGATCTCCTTGACTACAGTTAAGTTCTGTTCAACATGCACCTTGTAACCTATACCAAACTCTTTCCATATATCTTAGCAAAGATCTGCAGGCAAAAGAAAGCTTTGTATAACTAAGGAGCTGAAGACTGCCAGACTCCTATGCTAGCTGCTTGGTGATGGAGCTGGACATAATGCTGCTTAATCATTTTCTTTTGCTTTATCTTCTAAAACACAGTACCTTGTCCTCTCACACCTGAAAAAAGGTCTCTTTGTGTCCTTTCTACTGCAGTATTGCTTTCCCACACACTTTTCTACAGAGTGGACTTTCTCTCTCAGACAAGAAAGTTGTGGGCCTCCAGCTGGTCCCACAAACCAGCTCAAACCCCTCTTCTAGTGGTCTTCCATGGACACACAGTAATATCAGTGAGCAGCTAGGATCCAATGGCACAGGGACTTGAAGCTTTACAAGTTTTCATGGCTTGACTCTTGAACCTGACAAAGTTAAGTCAGCACTTAAAAGGACTGATCTCTGGAGGGCTTATTCAAGTTTCATTAACTCTTCCTACAATTTGTATGAATGAATGAGTTTCTAGCATGTATTTTGCCCACAGAAAGACCAGTAATCCAGGCATTGCTAAAACTCCCTCCAAAGCACTTCTAAAAAATAATTTGTTTTCCTTTTTCAACTAATGGGTATTAGACCAAGCTATACAGTAAATTTTGAGAACTGAAGAAACTTGCCCCTTTCCCTCAGGAATGGGCATCAAAACAAGCCCACTTCCTTCTCCTCATCTATAGATAACTTGCACCCAATTACAAATCCCTATGAGTCAGGAGGAAGCTTGAGCTTCAAGTGAAGAAAGAAAATAAAACAAGAAAGCCACTAATGAAGAAATTATATAAATCCTCATTACAAACTGCATGACAGAGGGACCACATCCCTTTCTAGACGTGCAAATGAACATGGCTACCTAACTGCTATGTAGGTCTTTTTTCTGTTCATTTGTTTGTTTTTGTTTTGGGGTTTTTTTGGTAGGTTAGTTGGTTGGTTGGTTGGTTTGTGGGTTTTTGTTTGGGGTTTTGTTGGGGTTTTTTGGGTGGGTTTTTTTTTGTTTGGTTTTTTTTTTGTGTGTGTGTTTTTTTTTTTTTAAGTTGTCATTGCTTATACAAAATAATGGGTACAATTTAATTCATTTTTCTGTATCAACTATTCCACATTTGGCTGCCTGACAAGAGATTAGCTGTTTGTTCCTACCGGCAGAGTTATGTGGAGGAGGCACATGGCCATCAACCAAGGTCATGAGCCAACAACTACAATGAGATACTTATCCCAGTTGTCCGTCCTGTAGGAACAAACAGGTAAGTGAAGACTTTTATTCACACACACAAGCAATTTTAGTACAGACTATCCTAATCTCTCACACCAACACCCAGCCAAGTCTATAAAAAAAAACCACTGTATGTTTTAATCCACAGTAATTGACCTGATGGCTGATGGGAGAAATGCAAGTTTAATGTGCAAATGATACATCATTAAATCAAAGCTCTGGAAGTCAAGAATGATCAGAATCAACTACTTCCATTCACCATATCAAGTGACTTGTTCTAGCTCCAGCTCAGCAGAAGAGAGACTTAATACTTTATCTGGCTCTAGAGAGAATAGCCTTCAATCAGGTGAGTGCCTTCATCACAGATTCACTGAAAAATACTACAACAGCTCAACTATAACCATGATCAAACACCACAATTCCTGTAGTTGTGATTAAACTTTCATTTTAATAATATGAAAGAGGAAAGTGCTACCAAACTCCAGACACTCCTGCAGGGGTTTGGAAGAGATTAGAGTCCTCAAATGGCACTATGAAGGTAAAGGACAGAAGCAGAGGAAGAAAAATGGATGTACAGGACAAAAAAAGGTACAGTTATCCAGGTATAGCAGCCACTCAGATGGAAGAAAACTTTTAGAAGATGGTGGCAACTCTGAATTCCTTGGGAGAAAAAGAACAGACACTTAAGGAAAATAGCATACAGTTAAGCAGCAAGCAGCAAGAGAAGGTGAGATGAGATACCCAAGTTACCAATTCTGTGCTTGCTGTGTTACTCTCACCAGCCAAAGCTAGTCCTGGTAAGAAATGCCAGGCACCCAAAGGATGCCTCAAAATCTTCTAACATGGCAGTAGGGACTGGATGTCCACTGGTATTTGCTCCTTAATGCAAGTGGCATGGGGTTTCAGGTTCAGCCACCCCTGTGCCCCCCCCCCCCCCCCCCCCTTTTTTTTCCCCTTCTCACACAAA
>WEKW01012781.1:123600-150358 GCA_013389905.1 Sula dactylatra
CCCCCATTTTTTCCTTGCCTCTGAAACAGGAACAAATTTCTGGAGGTCAGTGAACAGTTTCACATAATCAGGAATAGAGACCTTCACATTTAATATTTGCAGTTACGTCTGCACCCCATGGTCACTGAGGGCTGGCTCCAGAGCTCTGCCTCCCTTACAGCACACAGTCCCAGCTCCTGTTGGTGCACCCCAGGTCCTCAGGTGTGAGCTGTTCTGGCACAGGCAACCCAAAGGCTATCAGCCCCAAGACAAAAAATGGAACATGAAGGATGCTTCATCTACAATTCATACACAAGGTGCCACAATCACAGTTCTGACTTTACACTTATTTGTTTTCAGATTAATTTTTCCAGTTTTGCTACTTGATGTGCGGTGAGGGTTACTGTGTGTTTGGCTTTTATTTCATTTGAAATTTTGCAGATAGGATTTTCCAAAGAAACTAGACTCTTCTACCAAAAAAAAGTAGTAAAAAATAGTTAAAAAAACCCCACAGTCTAATTTTGATTTCAAGACTGCCTTCTGACTCTTTTCACATATGTTGGATGATGCATCATTAAAATTTGTTTGGACAAGATTCCTATCCTTGCAATAATGAAGAACTATGCACTAGACTTAAGTGGTCTTCCCTGTAACAATGTTAACACCCAGAGAGTTTCAGCCTGATCATTTGGTTTTCCTTGTGTTTTCCAATGTACCAGCATGTTATGGAAAGTACACAGGAATCTGCCTTCTTGCCAGTAGCTGAATGAATTGTAATCACCAGCAACAAATAAAGCAGACTAACTTTAGGCACATAAACACAAACTTACAGTGAATTAATTTACTTGCATCTTGCAAAAGATTAAAAAACAAACAGAAGAGAATACATGGAAGTGATAATGATTCTTTAAAAGCTTAAAAAGAATTTGGGCTGAGTTCTGTATTGCAGTTGGAAACACTGATTCTCATGTGAACATCTTATTTTGCAAAAAGGTCCTTATTTTGACTTGCTATAACCCAAGAACTTCTCATTATGATTTTTTTTTTAAACTAGAAACAATTAAGTGATAATATTTTACAATGGTATGGAAGATTCAGGTGACTGTTCTATATCTGCACTCTCTTGGGCTGGATAAATAGTTTTCCATCTGTGCAGGATTTTTTTTTTCCTCCTTATAAAAAGACCTCTCCCCACTTGAAACAAGGCAAATGTAATTAATCTCCTGCAAGGCTACATAGTTCAAGATTTTTTTTTAAATTTGCCTATTTTTATAAAAACATATCAGAACTATGAACCTATTATCAGACTGTTTTTTCCCCCTGGAGCTAAGTGTCAGGTGTCACTGAATAAAGTATATGTATATGCAAGGCTTCATTACTGGTTTCCATGCTAACGAGATTAGAACAGATGGAAGTCTTGATCCTAAGATGAGGCAATTAGGAAAGTCTAGGTGAATCACAGCTGATCTTTAGCTTGAAGGTTCAGGTGAGTGATTACTTTCTACAAATTCCCTGATTACTGAGCTACCCAAGGTACAGATCAGCTTCCTAGATTATTTATCAGTAACAGCAGAAGCACAGGGGAAAAAAAATCACCCACTTCTGTTTAAGCTAAGGAAAAGAAATAAGGTTTCTGCCAAAATCAACCCCAGGTCAATGCAGAATGGCTGGCAGTTCTTTAAAACATTATTGGATGTAACTTGAGTTCAGATGGAGGCAGGAGAGGAAAAAAATCCAAAGATGAAATAGCAAGCACCTTTCTTCACAGAGTTATTTCATCTTGTGTATGTATGCAGCTTTTCCCATCGGTCTTTTATTACCTCCCTGTTCCTCCCATTGTCTGGTTGGAATAACGTTCAAAAGGCTCTGAACCAAACACTGCATATGAGTCAAAATTATTAAAGCCCTGTATCCTTGCTACTTATACTATATATGAGCATGATATGTCAGACAAAAGGAAAAAAAGTCTTCTATTTGCACAGAATAAGTTCTTTATACAAGCTAACATCTCAATGATTGAGAGACAGGGCCTGGGATGTCCAAATAATGATGGGCCAAGCCCTAGATTTCCTGTCACTGCTACACATTTGCTGATATAGGCTGTAGCACTCTGTGTTGGATCTGCAGATTATTCATGTGAATCCCATGGAGCTAAACCAATTTATAAACTGGCCATCTTGGTCCATGTTATTTTTTCATTCACACGAATGCTACAGTATGGAAAAATGACATGCTTAACTTAGAGTTAAGTACTGAATTATATCCTTTCCTGCTTAATATTGAATAGGAAGTGACTGGTCTTTCATTGCAACATTAACCACAATACCACATGATGAGGATGCACAATGCTTATAGCAAGTGCTTGCTGGTATCTTGATCTAACATAGCACTGAGGAGATGCAATACTCTTTAACCACCTTGTGTTAATAAACAAGTTAACCAAAAATACTAAAGAAAAATTAATTCCTGGCCTAGTCAAAGCAAGCAAAACTAGCACCATGGGAAGCAGACGAGGAATCTAAGTACTGCATGTGCAAAAGATCTGCCCTCTGGCTATGTTACAAGGATGACAGAGTCACACTGAAGTGCCTCAGAAGCCTAACTCTCCTTAGTCAATGGGGAGAGACCGGCAGCTGCACAGGGTGATGCAGACCTGAGTCACACTCTGGAGCCGCTTGCTCTCTCCATCAACTATATCTGGGACCTAGGAATCTATGCTCCAAACTTTAGCACCTCCTTTAAGCCAATTGAGGGAGTTCTCCTTCCCCACATGCAGAGACACTCAAATGAACTTGTTCAGAGCCAGCTCAGACACAGTTTCACTGCCAGCTCTGTTGGTGCAGAGCTCTGTCCTGGCTAATTGGGATCTGCATAATGCAGATCCCAAAGATATCTAAGAAACCAAAACGCAAGATTTTTAAGCCTTTCAACCTTTCTGCCAAGGAACCATGTATGTAGAAATATCCAACACTGCACAGAGCAGTGTAGACAAACATAAGCATTAACAGATACCTTATCTGTTAGCACACATCCCATGCCATGAGTACCAGGTAGGGGTGAGGAGTACTGTACAGCAGAGCACATGTAGCAGGGGGGCACAGTAGTGAGACGCTCAGCTACTTCCTGTGCAAAGCAAGTTATAGATGTGGTCACAGAGTCTACAGATAGTTTCATTAACCGTGATAAGACCACCCTAAATATACTAAAGCATCTTCTGTGCTTAGAGAAAGCAGCTTTGAATTTCTAAGCCAGCTGCTGACATATTCCAGGGAGTAGCATTACACAGACTTTTGCAACAACTGATTCTCAGTGCAGTTTTCTGTCGCAGCTCATCACAGGATGACTGACCAGTTTAAATGCAGCCGAGATGCAAGGAGCCACACAGCATTGTGGAAAGGGGTATTTGTCACCTGACAGGTGTCTTCCTGCCTGCAAGACATCTGATGGTATGAAGCAGTGTTCTCTGTATAAACACAGTAGGATAATAGCAATGGGACACTAGGGAGGGGAAGAGAAAGCTGCAGCTCATGACCAAGTCGTCGTAAGTCACTGCTTCACACTGAGAAAATAACTAAATTGGATTATAACATGTCAATATTTTGTCATAAGTGATCAGACTAGCATAATTTTGCTCTATGGCAAAGACACAGTCCTGTTTCTCCAAAATGCCTGTGCCTTCTCTTCCCCCACTTCTCACTTCCTTCTAATGCTCTTTGCAACGCATGCAAAAAAACAGAGAGGCATCCATGGAGAGCCTGCTAGCTACATAAGCTGTTTATCCCAAAGCCTGGCTGTCTTCTGCACAGAACAATAGCAGAGCCCTACAGAAATCCCTGTGGCAGCTGTGGAATGGAGCATCTAAAAGCGTCAGCACAGGGAGTTGAACTGAGGTTGTATAAACCTAGTTATAAGAAATGAGAGTATTCAAAAATTGTTGATAGCATTCAAGAAAGAAGTGCCAATATTTAATCATAAAATTATTGCCTAACTTTCATCCTACTTTCTACCTGTAAAACTCAGCATGCTTTTCAGAGAAGGGAAATAGCATTAGTCCATTTTATTGTGAGGAAACTGAGGAAAAAAAGCAATAAAAAGATTTGTCTGTAGTAACCCAAAAGACCCATGACAGAGCTGGGCATCATCCTGAATCCTACCTTGTCCTTTGGACATGAAGTCTACACTGGGTGCCCCAAGAATGCTCCAAGTCTCTGGGTGTTAGTGCTCAGCCAGTTGCATCCTGACTGCATGTCGATGCAAGGCCTGCTGTACACACCAGCCACCCCACGGTATCCGTATCTCCACCAGAGAAGGAGGTATGCAGTTCCTTGGGAGCTGCAGGGCAACTATGGGGTGAAGATCTCCAACACAACATACCCCAAGTAAGCAAATATTGTCAATAATTTCAAAATTAAAAATAGAAGAAAGCAAGAAAATCCTTACTCAAGGAAGAAGTAAAAAAAGTGAGTAAAATTTTCACCCACATGTTGACAGCCAAGTCCTGCTGGTCATCTAGGCAAAAATATTACCTTTGTGTACAGGAAGGTAGAAATATACTTTATTATTAGCAGTTGCTGAGAGGCAGCTGTGTAAACTTTCTCCTGATTACTGATGGTGGGTTGAGCAACAGTTTGATTTACAACATTCAAATTTCCTTTTGGTTGTTCACTCCATAATATATATACATCAGAGAACACCACAGAAAAATTCTGGCCTGTCTTCAATTTAAACTATTAGCGTAATACTTTGACTTGTACATCTCACACACTATAAATGTTTTGCTAATATGACACAACATTCAAGATGAAGATAAATCATGGCTGTAAGAAGAATTTGCATTCCACTTCCAGAACCACCCTTTGAGTACCCAGATAGCTTTTGTTGTGTCATAGGTCAATATTCTTAGTAAAAACTGATTTAATAAATGCAAATCTATTATTAAAACCAGGCAAAATGTAGTATGAGGATGTTCACCTTCTCCTTAGTTTTTTCATTGCATCAGGGACAGAACAGAGGATTAAGGCTATGATTATTTTTCTACTGCTCTGAACACCTGTTCATTTTACACACTGGGACTTTGAACACCCGTGCAATAGTAACCATCAACTGATCATCAGTGATTTAAGCACAAAATTGAAGCAGTCGCAAACAGCTGAAAAGCTTAAGCTACTATTCAAAACTCAAGCTTTGCCAATTCTGATCTGAACTGAAAAAGACAGCTGGTTCTGAGACCAATTCAGAATAGTTTGGCCTAGGACAGTGCTGGAAGCAGGAACTGGCTAGCTAACAAAACTTGTTTTTCCACAGTAAAAATAAATTGTAGAAAATTTTCCAAAGCTTCTGCATACAGTGTTAGAATAGGAGGATTACTTTAAACCATTTCTATTATTAACAAACTGTTTCGTTAGCTTCAGAAACCAAGACACTTTCTAAAGTATTGATTTAACAACAAGATATATACGAAAGAGAAAAAAAATCCTCCCTACTTAGCTATCTACTATCCAAACATAAGCCTAATTTCCCTCCCCGAGTAGTATATCTTTCTGCAAGACAGGAAAACACTGGTGGCTGGTCACAAGCTGGGATCTTGGTAACAACAGAAGTCAGCATTAAATCATCTGAAACCAGCTCAACTGACCCAGGTTCAACGCACTCATTAAAGATTTATATAAAACCATCTGCATTCAAAATATGAGCCAAAGTTTCAATTAAACTGTGTAAAACCAAAACGCAAGTTTACTGAAAGTTATTCCAGAAAAGCAATTTGACTGATTGCTTATGTAGGGTGAATGTGGCTCCTTTCGGACGCAGGGTAACCATACTGACCTAGGAGAGGAGGGCCTGCAGAAAATCAAAAAGAACCTGGCTTGGATTCTTTAAGCATCTTGGATTAATTTTAGGAATGTCTATATTCATACAAAATTATGACTACATTCATTTATCACAAAAGTATTCACATATATAGTTTTGCCTAAATAATATGTTGGATATTTAAGAAATCTGCAATGTTTTTAGCTCTTCAGAAGAAATTAGTGGTCTGCTTCCAGCTGTGTTATGCTTCAAGCCACTATAAGCTAGCAAAGCATGTCCTGCAAATTCCACAGCCCATGGTGGATATGCTGAATCAGTATTTTCCAAACCATCAAAATCTTCACTGGAAAGCCTTAGTCTTGTAACAAGTTGACCTTATCCACATCAGAGGTTTTGAGAGAACTTTGCACCCCACGGATCAGCTCAAATTGCGCTTTCAACCAGAGACTGAAAAGGAGTCTTTCCTCTAAGCAGGAGAAGAGTATACTCAATCCTATCCCCAGAAATTTTTTCCAGTAATATTTTGTTCCTTCTGCACCCTAAAAAAAGGGAAAAATACTTAATCTGTTTTTCAGAAGTGCAGAGCACAGCATTTTGGAGCAGCCTCTTTAATCAGGTGGACTTTCCAACACACTAAATATCCACTGATGTAGCTGACGAGAAACCCCATCTTCTTGTGACCCCATGTTCTTCTTTCACTTGCATGGCTTCATATTCACAGCTTTATCCTTAACCTTTAGGTAGGTGGCTTACCAGTAGGTTTTATTGTCAGCATGGCTTGTGGTGTGTTGTCTTCCTAACCAAGGTCTAAAGAAGACACCCAACAGTCATATATTCAACTTGGTGACTTTCAGGCTCAAAACTGAAGAGATCAAGCTAAGTCAGCTTCTTTGATGAACTCCTTGCTACAAATGCCGAGTCTCTTAGGAAATCCGAGTACTGGTTTTGGTGCTGAAATAAGTTCTTTAAATTATATTCTGTGTGACTGCTATATAGTGACAAAGTCGGTTTTAGCTCTCTCAGCATACAATCTTCTAAGTAGATCAGCCTCCCATTAAATAAAGATAAGAATCATTCATTCTGAATCTCAACATGCTTGGACTTTGGGTAACTGATTGGAAATTAATGCCTCAGATTTATTTCCAATTCAAGTAAGGCTAATTAAATTCCACAGTTGCCTGTATTTATTCTTTCCAGATCTACGGACAGTGTAGCAAACAGCTCCTTTAAACAATTCCAAGTAGCTGTGGTATGTCTGTGATTGTCTACTGTAGCTCAGAACCATAAAAGGTATAATGCAAATTTTTTTTCCTTTTTCCGGTTTTCAATTGTTTTTTCCTCTCTGTTTGGCACATATTAAATAAAAGAATTTTATCTTGCTGTTGCTACTGCTCATTTTTGGAGACATCCATGTTCCCACCACAATTAACTAGAGTGGTCCTCTTCCGCCTCCATACAACATAAATAACAGCGCAGGACCAACAGGAGGGATATGGAGGAATAAAACAGTATTAAGTGACAAGTTATTTTAAGTGTATGAAGGGAAAAAGTCTTACATACTACAAAAGTTTTGTCTCAAGGGACCACTGGTTAGAGAGGGAGTGAAATCTTCTTGCACCTCTAGAAGATGCACTCAGCAGTTCTTGCAGCCACCTGTTAACTGTGCTGCCATTGAAAAACCCTTATTTCTGAGTGGCAGAGCCTGTGTAGTCATAGATCAACTCACTTCAGTTCCAGTCAGTCTATAATTCCATACTCCTCAGACACAGACCATGCCTCTTGTAGTGACATCTCTGTTGCAGGCTCAGCTTGAGGATCTCTCTTCATAGGAGCTTATCTAGTTGCATTGCCTCCTTTGCCTGCAATCAGAACAACAGAAGCAAGAGCTGGTCTCTGAATTGCAACTTAAGTGATAAATTTTTCCCTCCTCCATTCCATTCAGAGAGAGGAACTTCCCAGGTAAGGCTGTGCACGAAGCTCATCCATCAACTTCAGCTGCTTAAAAAGAGATGTCAAAGCTCACTGAATCACCTTTAACTTGCTACCTCACCTTAAGGCAAAAGGATTAGCTATGGCTTAACCAGATTCTACGTAGGCAGCTGACATGGACTGGAAAAGACCCCATGCAAATTCTGTCAGAGCAGAGTTTCAAAAGCATTAAGCTGTTAATCCAATAAAGAGGAAGGGACTACGCTAGTTACACATGCAATCAAACTTAATATAGCTCTGCTCATTTTAAGGGAATGACTAACTTGAGAAACTAAGGATGTGAATTTGCATGACAAGTGTCTAGCTGCCATCCCACGATTATAAGCCTGAGATTATGGCTGGCTTCACACCTACTGTGTTCATAGCGACACAAGAGAGAAAGGCTGTATTTATTGCTCCCAACGTTGCTCACGCACACACTGATTTATGATTCTACTTCTTCCAACAGCTTGAGCTATGTTTTGGTCCAGAATAGACAGCCAGAAGAAACATGAAGTTAGAATCAACCAAAGCTGAATATAAACATATGTTCACAAATGTCTGGTCAAATTTATGATTTTCATTAAGATGTGCTTAGTTTTAAGTCTGTTTTACAAGGAAATTGCAAAGCAAATACTGAATTGTTTAATCTATTTTTATTTTCCATGATCTCTGATATTGCTGCACTGCAAAATAAGGTCTCAAAATTCACTATTTCACCACACAGGAATCTGAAAGAATTTCACCTCCTTTCCAGGTGCTATATTTAAATGCCCATACCCTGCATAATCTTTCCAGAGGCAAAAATAGACATCCTTGTTATAAATACCGATAGCAATGATATTTGCATCTGGGTTGGTGTGGTTTGTTTGTGGGGTTTTTTTTTTTTGTTGGGTTTTGGGGGTTTTTTTTGTTTTTGTTTTTGTTTTTTTTTCCCACACTATACAGAGAAAGCAAAGAAGAGTAAGATTGCTTATAAGTACAGCTACACAGAATAAATCCTGCTCTGGAAGAATTTTGCAATATGTTGAACCTTGGTATCATTCTGACTGGAAATTCTCCAAAAGAATGTTTTTCCATAGGAAAATGCTGACTCATCAAACCCAAGGCATTTAGCAAAGGCCAACTACAGTGGAAACCTGTCTTCTACTGGAAACATGCCGAGGCTCCTGCCAGCTTGCCTGAGGCTTTGTGCTGCACAGATGGGAAACCAAATCATCCTGAAACTAAAAATAAGATGTTTGATATGGAGGTAAGATCACAGAAGATACATTAGCTCCTGTTGCCAATGTCCAAGATTTCCAGGGTTTCTCATTCTGACATAATTCACCTGGAGGATTGCTAGGCTAGCAGAGAAGGATTCAGGGTCCTAAGAGGGTAGAAGCCTACAGTCCTCAGGGCCAGGAGGTCCCACTGCTCCCTGCCTGCTCTTCCCCTGTTTGCCAGCCGGCATGACAGAGCTCAGGAGCTTTAGTTTATGAAAATGCTCTAAAACCCACAAAGCTTGTACAGAGCACAAAACATATCATTATCACTACTTTTGAAAAAAATGTTTTTCTAAACTTTCTTTTGCCAAAAAAAATGCTTCTAACTCCGTAAAGCATCACACTGAAATATAACGTCGTCTATGATATTCCTATCTGGACTCTCAGACCCATTCCCATTAAATGCTTAAAGTGCCAGAAAGAGATCATCTCCCCAAACCAAAGAATATATGGTATTTCTGTCAAGTGGGGAAATTTTCACAGAATCATAGAATGTCCTGAGTTGGAAGGGATCCGCAAGGATCATTGAATCGAACTCCTGTCCCTGCACAGGACAACACCAAAATCCATATCATGTATCTGAGGGCGTTGTCCAAACACTTCTTGAATATTGTCTTAAAATATTAATTTAAATATTAAATTAATAAAATTAATTGAAAGGACCATTCTAATATATGAAAGTATAAGCATAGGTCAAACTACCACAAAAACCCCAAAACTTGTATATCAGGGAGCTGCAGGTGCTTAGTCACCCTGAAATGGGCCCAGGTCTCAAACTTGCCACACACAGTTCTGGAAACCCCATAAGTACAATTATCCTTCTCACCACCCCTGAGTCCGAGCACTCACTTGCACTGATAGAAGCAAGAACAAGACTTAGCTCAAAAAGTTACGGTTTGAAGTTTGCAGTCTGGATAACTGTAATTTGTGGAATAAAATTTGCAGGGAAGATCATGACAACACAGCTCTCAAAATCTAGCTGACTCTATTAATCTAGATACAGACCCTAAGGCACTAAAGGACGATCTCATCTTGCTAATAGACACAGAAGTGGTGTCCATGTTATGGTGATGAGATCTGCCAACCAGTACTCAGGTAAGAGCACACCTGCACAGCAGATCATTATGAACAACTTTCCTTTCACCTCACCGGGTCTTCTGATGCATAAGTGCTTCTCAGGGCACTAGACCATCATATTTTGTGCTATTCAGTCATTGTTCCCTGCTCTGCAGGGAAGGACTGAGCAATTCTCAGCATGCCAAGAAATCCAGCTCTATCTTCCCACTTTATTTAATGTGGACAATTCTATTCAGAGCCAGAGCCAGCAGCACCAAGAGGCTACAGGAGCACCAAGTGGCCGATGCTCAACCTAAGCAAGCCAGAGACAATGCCAGCTCCTTCACAAGTAGGATTGCTATTATGGACCTAAGTGTTTTCAAATCATTGGTGACTTTAGATGTCTCTCTAAGACACACATTCAGTGCAGATTTTGGAAAGTGGAGTTGACTGCTCATTAAGCAAGTCATCTTGCAGGAAGCATGTGACTCTGGTGCCCCAGAATTCAAACCAGCTGACCACTAGCCTTGGTGGAACAGGAGAAGTTTAAACTTCCAAAATAAAAAGAAAGTTAAATTAAATACCAACTAAGGACAGCATGCTATTGGCTTAAATAGCTGAAATTTCCTACAGAAATTGCAGTTTCTGGCATTGTTTTGCGATTAGATCATGTCTTATCACTTAGATGCACTAAAGATGTAATAATGGGAATTACTGTAATAGAGTTATATATAGTTAATAATCCACAGGCCTGTATCTGGGAAAGCATCCCACAAATGTGCAACTCTCAGCAGGCAGCTGAGATGTACGGTAGGAAGTACTAATAAGTCCATTATATATCTGAAAATTGCCATATTCAGCATCAAACAACTTACTGGTTGCTTGTCCTAGCAATAGGACCTGCAACCTCTCATGTGGCATTCAAAATGCAGTGGCTTAATTGACAGTTCCTCCTTTTTCTCTGGATCTCTTTCTTGAGGTAGGTTTTCATGCTTGCCCTTATCCAGTATTCTGGATCCTTGCCTTTCCTCCCAGACCACAAAGACATTCCCTTATGGCTGTCTCAGAGGGGCTGGAGCAAAATATTTTGGAGCCCTTAAGACACAAACTTCAGACCCACAGGTTGACCATTATATGAATAATCACAGTGTGACTGTAACAAAGAAAAGCACCACTGCAATGGCATGAATCCCTTCAAGTCAATATTAGACTCCCTCTATGCCAAAAGAGAATCCTCTAGAGAGGTCTCTTCCTCTCCATCTTAACTGTGCAGTTTCCTACTGGAAAAATCTTTCTCTCTCTCTACTGACTACAGAATGAGTGAACCCCTGTATTCGCTCAGCTGTAGTTATTCTTTGTGAAACTCCTCAATGGAAGCCAAAAGGATAATGGGGATTATAGAGATAAGGAACATTTCAAAGATTCAGGGAATCTTATCAGAATTTTGTGCAGCCAGAACCGTAGAGTGAAAACTACAGATTTCAGTTTTTAGAAAACTATAGTACCTTTCATGAGAGTTACTTGCCACCGCTCTCTACTAAGAGCACTACTGAGCACAAAATGCTGGGAGATTAAATGGACAACAGAAGCTAATAAAATCATAATGTAGGATTTCCACTGCTATCTTCTAAACTTGTCTCATATCAGAAAGTTTGACCTTTGGGGGATTTTTACTTGGAACAACTCGTTCTGGAGCACACAGGGGAGAGGATGTTCTGACGCTTGGCCTGAAAACATATGAGCCTGGCTTGGCGCAGCTCAAGAAGCAGCTCTAGCAGAGCTGCTAATGAACAGTTACCACCATATAATCAAATGCAATGTTCTTGAGGAAGAAATCACCAGGGGTGGGGGGAATATATCAAAGGAACGTTCAATTTAGCAGAGTGACACTAAACTCTAGAAAGAGGAATTTTTTCAAAACTTAATTTTGTTAAAGACACCCTGAAGCATAAATATACAAATTGAGGTACTTAGCAATGATGTTTCTCTTGATTTGTTTGAATCAAAAATCCATCCATTAGGAAAGAGTAATCCAACCCCAGCTGCACAGTAACCTTAAGTAAACTAGAAACAAGAAATAAATTGACTGATAATTAAGGCCAAAGTATTCCACATGACTCGCAGGCAGTCATCCAGAAGAACATGATTATCATAAAACTTCAATATTAAATGAATTTTCCTCTAATCCTGTAAAGTACCAAGAGCTGATATCTCCTTTGCTTGTTCAGCTAGGTTGTCCAAGGTGTGGTAGAGTGGAGGTTGGTTTTACCAGTTACATACTGACATAGCCAAGAATAGTCTAGCAGGTACTTTAAGGTATACATGAACTTGAAAAGGACATAAAAATGAGACAGTTATCAATAAGTTTATGAATCTGACTCTCAGGCATACAAAAAAAGAGTTTATATTCTAAAGCAATGGAAAATTTGTGCAAAAAGGAATGGACAAGAAAGGAACTTGCTCAGTAAATAAAACTGTATTACAGTCATCTACTAGAGGGTTCCTCGTGTCTTCCTTCGAGGACACTCCGATGATGGCCCTACCATTTGAGACAGGGAGCTAATTAGGTGTGACTACGACTATCTCTCCATGCATACATTAAAGACGTCCCCCTAGCGTGAATACTTACAAGGACAGCAGAAGGCCAAAAATCCATACTATCTTGTAAATTTATGCAGGTTGTTATAGGACAAAGTTCCAGATTTCTTAAGGCTGCAAAGTATCTCTTTCTCCTGAGTACAAGATACACTGATGCCTTGAGATGTCTCCATAACCACCTTCCTCTACAATCCTCTTCTACCACGTCTTTCCTTCTTTAAAGGTTCATTTGCTTATGTCCAAAGCCTGGTCTGATACCACACAGCTGTATAACCTTGAATCAGAGTTCTGTAAAAACAGGGAAGGTGTGAGAAGCAGGGCAGTGCAAAGTCTTATCTAGGCTGTCCACTCAGGCACCCTCTATTGGATTGAGAGATGCATTTGGTCCTTCTCCAAACTATATGATAGGTACACTGTACCTTGCTGAACTTTACCTTGACTTCTTCACTTGACCTTGGACCTGTCTTGTCACCAGACTTGTCTGGTGATCGCTAGACCCTTGTCTAGATGTGGCTATTCTTACTGGATCAGCTGTGCCCTTGTTCAGGTGCTGTGGGACTGAAGCCTTGTCAGAGAGGTTACTGCCTGCTTGTCACACTGTCCCCCCAGCTCCCCTTTCCTCACCAGGCACCTGGCTCCCTGACACACACAACATTTCACCATGACCATTCCAAGCATCTGCTGAACAGCACCTGTGTACCAGCTGATGTGAACAGCCCAGCATTAAACATCTGCTGGATCTATATTTTAAATTAACTGCTAAGAGTGTCAATGCTGTGGTTGCCTCATCTTGGGAAAACGAGAGAGTTGGACTAGTGTTCGTGTTGTGATGGAAAGTTCTTTGGCTGACTTTGTGGGGGGTGGTTTCCATCCCTTTGTGGAGCTGTGGTTTATTTTGTTTCTTGTTTTGTTTCTTGATAGCTTGCCAGTGTCCTCTGGGATAGATTATTCCTCAGCATTTTCTGAGTCTCTGTCAGTACAGTCCAGTGCTTCCTCCTCCCAGCTCTCATACATGCAATGACTCAGCCCTGGCTCTCACTTTCCCTTTGTTGAACTTTGTGACAATTTTTTCAGCTGCATTCCTATGTGGCCAAAAGAACTATGTATACACTATGCCAAAAAGGAATTTAAAACAACAGAAAGAAAAAGCAAGAAAGCTATTTGTTTGCTTTGTATTAGAAGATCTGTGGTTTATGTCTCACAACAATATGCATAGGGACACTTGCATTTATCTATCCAGGACTGGTGTGACAGGATTCTCAACAGTTGCTAAATCTGCAGAAAGTTTTAGCTGAGAAAAGTTTTGAATAATTCTCTCGTTTCATATGCCTTATATCACATTATTATCAGAGGGGACTAACAAGACACATTTGAGACCTGAAAAAGTTAAGTGATGGAATGAGCCACAGAGATGGAGCTGTGGACACACACAGTGGGTTAAGACACAAGTCTCTCTGAATGACTGGCCTAGAACTGGTTGCAAGCTAAGTAACCTATTATTGATACTGAAGGCAAGGATAACAGAATTAACAACTAGAATTTCATAGAAAAAGACCACAGGGGGCTAGTGATGTCCCCAGTCAAAAGAAAAAGACAGGATAGCTGGAGAAATTGGGAACCACGCTAAGGTAGTTTTCAATTTGCCTTTAAAATGGCTAGAAGTGGATAATAAAGTCCCTGTTCAGATAACCTTGATCCTCTTTTTACAATTAAATTCCAATTAAAAGCATACAAGGAAGGAAAACCCTTAACTAACACAGAATGATGCATGTTATTGGTATCTTGAGGGGCAGGGAAAGCAATACAGGTACTGTGATGAGAAATCCTTAATCTTGCCCCCATCAATGAAAACTCACAATTAAAAAAAAACCAACAAAAACACCCCCACCTCAATTTAAAAAAAACCCAACAAACAAAAAAACCCAACAAAAACCTCTTTACTGCAACCGTGTCACTGCATACGTATTAAAAACTTGATGCACCAATGTTTCCTAACTTATGGAATAATTAATTCCTCTGTGAAAGGGGTCTGAGGCACAATTAAATTCCAGTCTGAAGTCTTGACTCAGGCTTACTAGAATAGCCTGAACTTTTTCCAAGTTTCAAAATTTAGGGAAAATTTATAAATTAACTAGAAGGATTTCATAAGCTGTGCATGCATTTTTCCCTCCTCTTTCTCAGACTAGTTTTGTTAGAGTTGTGCTCTGCTACAATATTTTGCTCCAATTGCTTAGTAGCAATAACTTATATTGATTTCTCAGACAAAGCTCTCACTCTACTGATTTTGTAACAACTCACAAACCCAGAGATGAAGCTTTTGCTTGGCATAAGAGCTGGAGGGGTTTTGTTTGTTTAAGAATTATTAGTGCCAGTTGCTGCTGGCCAAGGGATACACAAGACACACACACACACCCCCTTTGCTGTACTCTTTTAGACTTCGTTCTCTTTTAAAACTCCACCAGTATTCAGATTCCTAATTCAATGAAGACTTGTTGTAAACAACTCCTCCAATCAGCATCTTTTCTAGGTCACAGTAAGGCTTTCACAGACATCTTCCCCGAGGGATGTGTTGTTGCCATGGCCTTTCCTTAGGATATCACTTATATAACAGCTCGATCTCTGCGGTGACGCAAGCCTCTCGCATTCCCGGCCACAGTAGGACAGTGTGTGAAACATGCACCCTCCAGGAAATAATGGTTCAAGTTATGATAATGCTCCACTTGGGATCTCGATCTGGAGATGAGCCTGAGCTAAAACAGCGGACAGATGCATGTATTCTGTGAAGATCATGCTTATTTGTATGTACACAAAGAATTGCCAGGGTTACTACAAGGTTTTTCTTCTACTTTCAAAACAATCTGCTTCCAGCTTGACAGAATCCATTTCTGTGCCATGGTTTAGGCTGCTCAGCCTTGAAAACAAGAGCTTTTCCATTAGTAGAAATGTATCTACCCTTCAGATTGGCTGTGGGGAAGGGCTGGAACTGTGGAGACAGAAACATCTCTAGTCCATTATTTCACTGTCAAATTGTTTAGTAACCAATAAATATAGATTCTGTTCCTGCCCCCTAGCATTCAAAAAAAAAGTTAAACTATTTGAAGTAAATGAACAAGGAGAAAAATAAAAGGAACTCCTTCCCATTCCAAAAGCTAGCTAACAGACAAGCTCACATTGTACTTACTATTACTAAATGGTATGGTTTCTGGCTCCTTCTTATAAACATTAATAGTCTCAAGTGGAACAGAAAAAAGAGGTTCAGGAAACTATGATGTTTATACCAAAATGCCTTGCTTTTGGTAAAGCATGTTGATTTTGATAAACAGAGTGATTTCAATAAACTCCAACATCATATAGAAGCTTTTCTTTTCTGATGTTTTTAAATTATTTATAAGGACTCTATACAGTCATATTATAACACTGTATGCTATGGTTTAATAGATATCAAATTTAAGGAAGATAAATTCATTTTTGTTAAGCTATGAATAGGCTTATCCACATTAGGCAGGATTCTCTAAATCTTGTCTGATTTTAGGAGTTTAGTAGTATTTGGCTGGGAGACTCCTAAAATCCTGGGTACCCTATGCACAAGCCAAGCAGGTCAGCAGTTGGCAAACATAAGACCATAGGAGTCAGATGGTAAACTCCACTCTGCCTTATCGCCAATCCTGAGCTAATGGATTGGAAGGGGAGGGGGAAGGAAGATGGCAGTGAATAAAGGAATGTCTTAATGACACAGACTGCACACAAACAAAAAAAATGTTTGTAGTGTGACATCAGACACACAGAAATTATACTTAATACTCAGTGTGGGAACTTCTTGTCTTCACATAAAGGATTAATTCTGGCTCCCAGTTTACCTATTAGGAGTATTTGGGGATAATAGCAGCTGCAGTTTTGAGGGATTTGGTTTGTTTGTTTGTTTTTTTAAAAAAATTCTAATGCATTTTTACAATTTCTATTAGATGATATGAAGGGAAAGCAGAACAAGAAAAGAGAAACTAGAGAGGTGTTAGACTAGGAGGACAAAATGGTGCTATGTCAGGGAAATGATTTGCTTTCATCTGATGCAATAAGTTATTCCCATTTAGCTTGAAGCTAATTTTCCTCCTAGTCCTGCATAAAAGGGCTGAACTACATTTTAGGTGATTATTTCAGGACAGATTGACATCATTTTTAGGCACAACAAAAGAGAGGAAGACAATTCTGTCCTATTCAGGCATGAAGAAGCTAGAAAATTAAATGCATTACAAATTTACAATTCACTATATAGGATGAATAAACCACCAAGTAAAGTAACATGAGGTCAGATCTATTCTTCCTGGGCAGATCTGGAGCAACTTCAATGACTTTTTACTGAGGAAAGGGGAGCTTTTTGCAATACAGCCATGCATAGTGGGCCATTTCTATTCTAATCCACAGATTTCTATAAGAAATCAGTGAAGCTGCAACAGATTTTCTCCAGTACAACAGAGTACAGAACCTGTCCTGACAGTTTTTGCTATTCTGTTCATTAGCTTTACACTAATTTTTTTTCAAAAGTTACAAAGAGCCTTCAAGACTTTCACATAAGCAATGCATAGCTGGTATATCATTCTAGTCTGCTGTGGGACAGCTCAAGTTTTCAGATATGCATATTTGAATCTGCCCTACTTAAAGAATCACAGAATGGCAAGGGTTGGAAGGCACCTCTGGAGATCATCTTGTCCAACCGCCCTGCTTCAGCAGGTGCACCTAGAGCACAGGACCGCATCCAGGTGGGTTTTGAATATTGCCAGGGAAGGAGACTCCACAACCTCTCTGGGCAGCCTGTTCCAGTGCTCTGTTGCCCTCACAGTAAAGACGTTTTTCCTCATATTCACGTGGAACTTCCTGTGTTCCAACTTGTGCCCATTGCCCCTTGTCCTGTCGTTGGGCACCACCAAAAAGAGTCCCATCCCATCCTCTTCACACTCACCCTTTAGATATTTATAAGCACTGATAAGATCCCCCCTCAGTCTTCTCTAGGCTAAACAAACCCAGGTCTCTCAGCCTGTCCTCATAAGGGAGGTGCTCCTGATCATCTTGGTAGGTCTCCGCTGGACTTGCTCGAGCAGTTCCCCGTTTTTCTTGAACTGGGGTGCCCAAAGCTGGACGCAGTACTCTGAACGTGGTCTCACTAGGGCGGAGTAGAGGGGGAGGATAACCTCCCTCGACCCGCTGGCCACACTCCTTTTAATGCACCCCAGGACACCGTTGGCCTTCTTGGCCACAAGGGCACAGTGCTGGCTCATGATCAGCCTCCTGTCCACCAGCACACCCAGGTCCTTCTCAGCCACTCCTCCCAGTTTTGTATCATCAGCAAACTTGCTGAGGTTACTTTCTATCCCTTCATGAGGTCATTGATGACTATGTTGACCAGGACTGGACCCAGCACAGACCCCTGGGGAACACTGCTAGTTCGGGCCTCCAACCAGTCTCTGCCCCATTGATCATGACTTTCTGTGCTCTGCTGTTCAGCCAGTTCTCTATCGACCTCACTGTCCTCTCATCTAACCTGCACCTCCTTAGCTTGTCCATGAGGATGTTATGGGAGACAGTGTTGAATGCCTTACTGAAGTAAAGATGAACACATCCACTGTTCTCCCTTCATCAACCCAGCCAGTCACACTGTCATATAAGGTTATCAGATTGGTCAAGCATGATCTTCCCTTGGTGAATCCTTGTTGACTACTTCTGATTACCTTCTTTTCCTCTACATGCCTGGAGATGACCTCCAGGATGAACTGCTCCATCACTTTTCCGGGGATAGAGGTGAGGCTAACTGGCCTATAGTTTCCCAGGTCTTCCTTCTTGCCCTTTTTGAAGGCTGGACCGACATTGGCTACCCTCCAGTCCTTGGTCATCTCTCCTGTCCTCCATGACCTTTCAAAGATGATGGAGAGTGGTTTGGCAAGAACATCCTCCATCTCCCTCAGTACTTGTGGGTGTGTCCCATCAGGGCCCATGGATTTGTGAGGATCCAGTTTGCCTAGGTGATCTCTGACCCAGTCCTCCTCAACCGAGGGGAAGTCTTCCTTTCTCCAGATTTTCTCTCTCTCCTCTGGGAGCTAGGGTGCCTGAGGGCCAGCCTTAGCACTAAAGGCTGAAGCAAAGAAGGCATTCAGTAACTCTGCCTTCTCTGCATCCTGCGTCACCAGGGCCCCTACCTCGTTCAGCAGCTGGCCCACTTTATCCCCAGTCTTCCTTTTACTGCTGATGTATTTAAAGAAGCCCTTCTTGTTACCCTTGACAACCCTTGGCAGATTGAGTTCCAAATAGGCCTTGGCCTTCCTCATTGCATCTCTACATACCCTGACAACACTCCTATATTCCTCCCAAGTGGCCAGTCCCTTCTTCCACATTCTGTAAGCCTCCCTCTTCCATTTGAGTTTCTCTAGAAGCTCTTTGCTCATCCATGCGGGTCTCCTGGCTCCTCTGCTTGACTTCTTCCTCCTAGGGATGCACCAATCTTGAGCTTGGAGGAAGTGGTCCTTGAATATTGACCAGCTCTCTTGGACCCCCTTACCTTCTAGAGCCCTAACCCATGGGATTCCTCCAAGCAGGTCTTTGAAGAGGCCAAAGTTGGCTCTTCTGAAGTCCAGGGTTTTTTTGTAATCCTACTTGTCACCCTGCTCCTACCACACAGGATCCTGAACTCCACCATCTCATGGTCACTGCAGCCAAGGCTACCCCCAACCCTCACATCCTCAATCGGCCCTTCCTTGTTTGTTAGTATAAGGTCCAGCAGCACATCTTGCCTTGTTGGCTTCTCCACCACCTGCATCAAAAAGTCATCCTCAATGCTCTGCAGGAACCTCCTAGATCGTGCATACCTTGCTGTGTTGCTTTTCCAGCAGGTAGTTAAAGTCCTCCACAAGGACCAGGGCCTGCAATTGCAAGGCTACTTCCAGCTGCCTATAGAAGGCTTCATCAACTTCCTCTTCCTGATCATATGGCCTGTAGTAAACACCCACAACAGTGTCACCCATATTTGCCTACCCCTTAATTTTTACCCATAATTCTTATCAGATACAAGCCAGGAGACCCTTTTCAGTAGCCAGCTGCAGAAATTCAAACACCACTGAAAATCCAAATTGCAGTGTTTGTCTTCTGGTTTTGAAAGTGAGTTTTAAAAACTAGGCTGTATACAGAATGTACAAGTGATTGGTTTTCCCAGCTCTTGCCGGCTCACAAGAGGGATCATGATGCATCAGAGGAAGCCTTCCTCAGAGGCCTGTATGGGTATCAAGTGAGGTGTTGACTCCAGGTGATCTACAGAGGCATCTTCCCTTCTAATGCTTATCACAGCTAATGGGAAGGATTGCATGGCCACAGAAACAACCAAAGGCATTTTGCATTTATTTGCAAAGCCTCCCTCAAGAGAGTCCTTTCTCTGGTCTTAAGTTTCCCTCTCATCATCTCCTTCACCACAGCAGGAATACAGAGCTCCCCACTAGAGGGTCTCACATAAAAATTTGTTTTGAGGACTACAGCCCACCATAAACTTGCCTATGCTGAGTGACTTTGATGACTGACAAAGCCAGGAAAAATGAAATAAATCACTATGATGACTTGCCATCCTCTTTTAGCAACAAAGAGCCAGAAATTTTACTTTGTTGGGTAGCTAACATGAGAACTTGCAACTGAGTTGCAGTGGCCCTTGAAACCCTCTGCTAGCTATACTGGCACCACTGTGATGGGCATGGTCAGTAGGGAAGGCTGTAGAAACCACAATGAGAAAATCTTCTGGAAAGTTCAAGTTACAATAAATATGGGAGCTCAGGGAACTCTTACTACATTGCCAAAGCTGTAATTTAATGTTCAGACTAAATTCATTGCACTGTGCATTGGGGAGACAATGTGGTCTGGAGGTTACAGAAGAGGGCTGGGAACCATAAGTATCCTCATGGGATCCTATCCAAAATGAGCTGCTCACTGCGTGACTTGAAGGAAGTCACTTAATCTGATTTCTGTATGCCTTAGTCAATTTAGATATAAAACTGGATAGAAAGCAGAACAAAGCTAAAATTTCCTGGTGCTGCAGTCAGACCTTATCTACGCAGAATAAATAAATCCTTTTGACACAATTCATTATGAGAGGGAATATCAGAGAAGAGGACCCAGAAACAGTCTGGTTTCTTAACAACAAGCAAAGCCAAGCACAAAGAATGGCAGCATTTTCAAATATTGAAGAAAGGTATATGAATACTACAGGAAACACTATGATGCAGTGCCTGCAGGGAGCAGCTTTCTAGAGAGGAAAAAAGTCTCAGAAGTCTCATTGGCATTGTATCACCCATTCATTTAAAAGTTGATATCTGAGCAAGCAGATTGGCTTTACTAGTGCTGAAGTGAGGGTACACATTTGGAGTAACTTGATAATCAGTTTGTAGTATCCACTTGTGAGAGAGAAGCAGACATCAAAGCTGTAAGTAGATGTGCTGCTTCACTGATGATCTATGGAAACGGAAAAAATAGTCATATGCCTACACAGTATCCAAAGCCACTTTGCAGCTAAGTGAAGTGGAGATCTTTTTAGACTACTGCCAGTCGGAATGTCCAGGACTTTCTTACTATAGTCGGAATCAGATTATGAGGTGTCTGGGTTTACCTCTCAGGGCTTCCTAGAAGCTGGTAATCTGTTTCAGCTCTGAATTTAGAAGATCATGGAAGAAAAGTGGTCTCCCCTCAGGATGGAGGGAGAGCTAAATAACTGTATGATTTTAAAGCAGACAAAGCAAGCAACCAACCCCGACCACCCACAAACAAAGCGGCCTACATACTGAAACTTCAAGTTTGGATTCACATCTCAAAATACTTTGAAAGTTTAAAGGGCTTTGGACTGGGAAACTACCGACAAGAGAGACACGTGGAGCCATCACTCCACATACAAATTCAAGAAGTGGAGTCAAGCAGAGGAATTTGGTTCAGGGCCCTATTTTGCATGGGAATCATTCTGAACACATCAAAGTATACTGACAGCTCATCATCAGATGGATATTTTAGCCCTGGAGCTTCATTTATGCTTTATTCTAGCCCCATTTTCTTTCTCTTGAATACAGGCTCCTAAGCAGAGTAACACGTGCCTGTCTGAACAGAGAATATTACAGAAAAGCAGTGGTGACCTGCAGGGACATGTTCTACTTGGAAGGTGTGCAGGAGCCCAGGCATCATCCAAGGAGATTTTACTCAAGTAAAGAATCCTGGACAGAGCTTGAAACACACCAAATCATTCAGTTCATCTAGCCCGACATTCTCCGAGAACTGCACTGGGATCCAACTAAATAAACTGACTACGTGTTGAGCCAAAGAAAGGAAAGTATTAGTTACAGCAAGATTTTCCCCTGTTAGTTTAATATGTAATATCTCATCACCTAAAAAAGTGTGTAATATATTTGAACTGTATTTATTATTTCTATGTTATTTTAATTTCTTTAAGAATACTTTTTAATATTTCCTTTAAAAGTTGTGTCNCTCTCTCTGCTCACAAATGGCTTATAAAATTCAACAGTAACATTTTGGCAATCAGAACTATTTACATAGGAGACTGATGACTAGGCATGGGAAAGCAGCCTTTTGTTCACATCAAAGGACTACATACAAATTCTCACATGGTACATATACTCATTTTTATTTACAGACAAGAAAGATTGAGCAACTTGATACTAGCATGAATAGTGAGAAGTACAGTAGGTTGATGGGGCAAAATGCTGCATTACTTGCACTGTATAAGGAAAAGTTGTCTTATTGCATCATATAGGAAAGCATTGGCTCAGAGTTCAACCCAGGGGCACAAAAGCATGGCTCCTGTACCCTCTGCTCTCTTTAAATGTCCTGCAGCATAAAGGAAGTTGCTAAGTGAAGTTTATCACTTCAACTACCTCAAAAATAGGTCCCACTATACTACTAAGTATTTCAGAACAGAGCAAAAGCCACAAAAACTAACCAACCTTTAAACCAAAGACCTCCATATTGCTTAAAAATAATAAACCAAAGAATTAGCCTGAAAGAGGAGACAAGCTACAGCTATCTCCTATAAATGCTCCCTCCTATCAATTGCCTTTCTCATTACAAAAAGCCAGTTTATTCAAGGAACAAAATTTGGCTTAGAAACCCAGTTTTAAAAGTTTGCAAAGAGGTATCACAACAGGGTATTTTGTATTTAAGAATTGAATTCTACAGCAGCACTGAGCACAACAAGCTAGCAGCTCCAAACTTACTAGCTCACACCTCAAAGGCAACCTCAGCTTGACTGAAGAGTTTTCAAGAACCTGGTTCTGAATACAGGTTGTAGCATGAGTGATTTTAATGATCAATAAAAAGACCAGGAATATACAGGCTGATAAAACAAATGTTGTACATGCTACGCTTCATTACTACTACTACTATACTATTTTATTTTTAACTCTGCTATTCCGCCCCCCCCCCCCCAAAATGGTTGCTGTTGTCTTTGAAAAACTTTGGTCTTCCCACCTCCAACAAGAATTGCATTCATTTCTAAACAGCTAAACCAATTATTTCATGGCAACACATATGTGTGAACACATATGAGGTTCACAAATTGTGAACCACTGAAAGTTACACTGACAACTAGTGACCAATGACAGTTCAAAATCCATGGTATTTCATTAGTAAACTGCCATCTCTGCATGTGCATGCATATCCACATTAGTGTGATGTTTAACTGAGAAACGTGCATTGGAGGTATTACAGTCGCAATACTTGCCTTCAGACCCTCCACAGTTTTCAGCCAGAATGTCCAAAAGGTTATTTAGCTCTTGTAAGAAGGACTGTGGTCAACATTCTTCCCTTGGGCATGGTGGAGCTCTCTACAGTAAAGGCTAGAGTTCATTGTCTCTGGAGTCAGAAATCTGTCAGGGACAGTTAGAAACTATGGAGAAAATTCCCCTAGGAATGCAAAATCATCACAAGGCTTACTCCTTTTTATTCCAACCACTTTTTTCTTTACACATGTGTAGCAATGTGTATTTCATAAGGACAAACACAACCAAGACACTTGGCATCATGTTCTTCCTAAAGGGAGACATCTAACAGACACACTATCATGTGGCATATGATACTCATTATTTAACATACTACTGGAAGACACTGAGATTTCCTACATATGGTAGGATAAGCTATGAAGGTAAGCATGACATATGAAATGAAAAAGGCAGAGTCCATTACTTCCTGCAAGACCATTCTTTTTTTCGTCCCTAGATCTGGTGCAGTCCCATGTGCTCTTTTCTACTGACAAACCAGCACACATCAACCCCAGTCGAGAGAACTGACTTTAAGGGAGTGACAGTTCAGACTTCTTGCCCACTCTGGCCATTATTTGCCTGGTGTGGATCTTTCCCAGCTACTCATGCATAGTCCAAGACTACTGCACTTCAGGTTCACAGGTACACAGCCTGCTTGATGACAGCAGTTCTAATCACTGACCACCTGCTGTATGCAGACTATAAAGCTACATCTTATTTTCTAACTCGCTGGTAATAACAATTTTTACCTATTATTTTACTCATTTTACCAACTGTAAACCAACTTCTCAAAATAATGTTAAAAATAATCTGTAGCTTTAAATTCCATGTAGATAAAACATTAATATTGTTTCAGATAGTTTGACCTTCTCTGATCAGGGATGAGTGACTTATGGATGGGAGGAGCATTTCTAAAGCTAAACATGCATTTAGGAGTAATTCATACAAACTGTTTACCAACGGAAGAGATGTGTTTACTGTACAGTCAATAGTACTTGATCTTTGAGGAAAACAGCTTGTAAGGAAGGAGATTAAATGACTCATTAAAAGTTACAATATGCATTTTTTCTATTCCCAGGGAATAAAAATTTCTCTTATTTTTATAACTGACACACAAAGTTCTGGACATGCATACTTCTTTCTTTGTTGCTAAACTTTTTTTTTTCCTTAAATGCAGGCACTGATCTGGAAAATGAACTTTCTGTATTTACTGCATAGTTATAAGTATCTGGAAACAGTCAAACAGTATCTCGATTTCTGATAAAGAAAGCCCTCAAAGGCAGAGCTTTTTTCCAGGTATCAATTACAGTAACAAGGTACAACTGTTGCTACAGAATATCTTTTATCAGGCAGAAGATGCTACTTTATATGCAGGTCATTTACTTGCAGAGCAGTTTTGACTTGAAAAAATGTTTGGAGAAGGTAGAATGCTAAACTTGGCTTTTTCACACTGGTGATGGCTGGAAGTTCAAGGATTAGCTAGACCATTCTGCCACCTTATAAGGGTCCTATGTTTAACTCCTTCAGTTGACTGAGGGGATCTGAATGTCCAAAAAACTTCCCAAACTTTACAAAGTATTCTACACCTCCTTCAGCTCTTCCCATAGGAGCCGTGTTGTTTTGTATCACATACTTAGGAAAACAAAGAGCATAATTGTTTTTGTGGCCAAGGAGGTGCGATGTATGATTTGAGGTCAACTCCTTCAGAAGAGTTATGAACTGAACTTGAGTGGGTTGGACAAAAAGGGAAATAGCAGCTCCTTTTAAGATCTCCACAACCATCACGGGGAGACAATTATCCTAACTTAGTCCTCATTTCAGAAAATGTTTTCATTTAAGACCTTTGGTTCAAAAGAAAAGAATTTAATTATTGTTTTGTCAAATAAAAATCAAGACATTTTAAATCTAATTTGATCTGTTTAAGAATTCTTTCCAGCTGTCAAATTTCAATGATTGTTTGCACAAACAAGAATGTCCTTTACCCCTTTGAGATTGTCCTGCTACTGGGGCAACCCAAGCACATGTTAAACTTTTCTTAGACCTCAGCAGTTGTTCAACATTACTAAGTTAGCCTTTCCTCTAGCTTTACAAGAAACCTGAATTTATTCCTCTCTTGCTTGGCCTACATAGTCAATAATTTTTTCTTCAAGACCAGGATTTGAGCACTCTGGGCTGTTGCAAGTCTGGGTAAATTTGTAACAGTAAGTGCAGTTAGGCTTGTTCAAGCCTGCTGAAAGTCTGATTCTTTCTCTGCACGTGTAATATGAATTGAGTTTAGGTGGTGAAGGTTAAGAAGTTTTAAGTCCTGATGCAATTTGAAACTGAGGAGTTCTGACTCGCTGCATTACTGAAAAGAAAAAAAAAAAGATTTGGAGTTGCATCCAAATTCAGTGTGGGAGGACAATTAGGCCCAAGATTCTTGTTTTCCATAAAATTTCATAAACCTCTCAGCTTTTGGCATGACATTCTTCAATAGTGCAGTCCCTTAACCTACTTGCCCTAAGTAACTCCATTGGCTTCCATACAGGTGGAGTAAGGTACTTTTTGGCAGCAGAAAACATTTTTCTGGCTAAGTTTATGAGAAAGCAATCTTCTCTTCTTTACCTTTTGTTAAGGATTTGTATGTAACAGATCACAATGCAAACATTTTCTTAAACCAAGAGGAAGGTTTCACAGTTTTGACAGTGAAAAATGGTTATCACTTACTTTCTCTTGCTCAGTGAAAACATTTAATGCAAGAACCAATCAACATTCAAAGCTACAGCCAGGAAATCAATTGTTAAATCTTGCTGACAGTTTAGTCAATTTTACATATTTTCACTGAAAACAAAGACACTAGCTACTGATTTAATTTTACTTAAAAATATATTAGTATGCTAAATAAAAAGGACACCCTAAGATAAATAAGATATAAATAGAATTTCTAGGATAGCTTTTTTTTTCCTCATCATTTAGTATTTTTATTGATTTTTTTTTTTTTCCCCAGCCAGCTATTTAGTTCTGTTGTTTCTTCAAACACTTCTTTCTTACTTTCTTCTTAGAGAATAAACACTTCTTTCTTAGGTAATTGCAAACAGGGATTTGAAGAAATTTGCTGACAATCAGATACCAGTACACCTTATGTGAAAATCTTTACTCACTTCTGCCTTAAAAAATAAAGTGAAAACATGTATATACTTCATCAAGAAACATGGAAGTTGAACCTTGTTATTGATTCAGAGTTGGACAGTAGTGTGGTGTTCTTGCCTAAACTGTATTTAATACTAGTTTTAGCTAAGCCTGAAAGCACAAATAACATGAATA
>WEKW01012781.1:150387-205441 GCA_013389905.1 Sula dactylatra
TATATAATGACAGTGCTACCCCATGCAACCATTGCCCTGAGTTAAATTCCCTTGTTCACACACCTGAGCCCATGCACTGTTGCCAAAGAAAATATTCAGAAATCAGCTGGAGTAATTTCTTCACTGAGGTAAAGTTTCCTTTGCTGTTTGAGCAGTGAAGTTTTGCTACCTTCTGCTTAATTTTTAGATACTGCGAATATCTATATTATAGAGGAAAAAAGGTATAAAAGAGGATATATCATTCTAGTTAGCTCCTCTGAGTATCCAGTAAGCCAACTAATTCAAGTTAAATATTAGTTAAGACAAAAATACTTGAGTTAGTGGACTGCATTCCAGGTAAGAGGGAGGCAGATTTTAAATACAGGCAATCTTGTCTCCTCTGCTAGTTTATCAGACTTTTTCCCCTGTGCAATGTGGATATACCTTTTCATCCAGATTCCAAGCCAACAGAGAATATGCAAATTCATTCACTCTAGGCCAGCTATTTTTACTTTTTTTAATTTTATNTATATTGATTTCCTGCCATACAAAAAGTTTGATGACTAGTCTAATTCAAGATAACATAAGAATAATTGTTCTTTCCTGCAGAGTAGCACATTAGCTTATTCCACACCTGGATGTAGGAGAAAGGCAGGAGTATGTAACATGTGCTTGCCACAATTCACAACCTGATTAGGTTGCATTGCTGACCTGCCAGACGAAGTTTAAATCTGATACGCAGGCTGACATCCAAGGAATGCCCAACACAGTACCAGGGCAATTACTGCAAATGGCACTGACTACTTAACAACTCCTCTGAATTACAATGTGTCAGTCTTGGGGTAACCATGGTTATGTGGCACTTTCTGAATGCATAGAAGGTGCTTATCTCGTTTCCTATTCCAGCTTCACCTTGAGTATGCGAATTCAACCTCCATAACACCTCGCTGGTGCTGAATTTTAGAACTCTAGTCATTCTGGTCATAGATCTAGCCATACTGCTGAGAGGTCACAGTTCTGGAAAATAAATCTCAGGGTTTTTGTCCATAGATTAAACAAAAGGAAGTTGTTCTTCACATGAAGAATAGTTAAGCTAAGGAACAGTACTGTGGGATACATTGGATGCTAAAAGTTTACAAGTGTTTAAGGAAAAACTGGACATGTTCAGGAGAGATAGATTTATTGAATGTTCCTAAATACATAGAAGCTCTGTGTGGCTCAGGAAGTCGCTGAAAATGGTGGGAGCCTGGGAGAGCACTCACAGGGAATTTGTACACATTCATTTTGCTCCAACACCCTTCCCTAGACAGTCATCCATTTTCAGGCACTGTCAGAAACAAGATGCTGGGCTGGGTAGGTCTTTGGAATGAATCGAAGGCTCTTATATTCTTGTTTCTCATAGACTGGGATTTCTTCACCTGCTGTTTACTGCCATTATACACTAAAAAATTATGTTGTTCTCAGAGGCTTCTGCATTTAAATGTTGAATATATGATGACCATTGAGTATATAATCACTATAGTAATACTACCAAACTATTTTACAGACCTATATGCATGCCCCAATCAGGAAATAATGAAAAGCAGTATCTACAGATGTTATTCCTGGACTCTACTTCAGACAGTATACATAATACAAAATTATACATGTGCCTTTCCAAGACTGCAGAAAATTGAGGTAGCTAATAATGAACAACTCAGCTACACAAGGTCTACCACAAAAGATAGAAGTGTTTCATGTTTTGCACAGTACTTTAGTTCATTATGCAATTTTCATTACTATCACTGTAATTCTGCCCGAGAAGTGTCAAAGTTTAGTCTAGTTATCCCTAGCAAAAGACACTGTTCAATTCATTTCACAACAATTGTTTATTTCTCCTTCTTCCTAATAAGATCAGCTGCTCTCAGCTCTGTTGAATAATGTAAAGTAGTTATTCTATGCTAGAAAGTCAGCGAGCAAATTGGCCTTTGTTTGCAACAGCCTCTCCAGCAGGAAGCGTTTGCCAGAGATCGCAAGACGAGCAGCTAATTGTGGCTTTCTAAAATGCCTTTCATTTTCTCCACTAAAGGAGTTCTATTTCTGCTTTATTTAACTGATAAACACTAGCAGAACTGTCCCCGTGGAGATGGGGTTAGCTTCAATGCATTAATCTGAGCTTTCTCAAAAGCTCAGGCATTTTCCAATCTGACTATAATATTAAAGTGACATTTTTTCCTAAGGATGACAATAAGTCTTCCTGGTGGAGGGGGTCACAATATATTTTAAAAATTTACAGAAATAAAAGAAAATGGATGCTTCCATCCATGCCACATGCTATCTCTTGTTTGAAACACTATTTCTATATAGAGTTTGCCTACAGTATAGGTCAAACCCTATGGCAAAAGTGACCACTGAATGGTGCTGAGGTAGAGAGGCCACAAAGACTGACAAGATCAGGGAACTTTGGCTACCTCCATACTGACTGGATAAAACTCATGTGGTGGCATGATTCAGAACTTTAAATAAGCTTAGAAATAACCTTTTAAATAACCTCAGAAAACTCAGAAAAAGTGATTCTCAAATCAGCACAAGATCTAGTTCAAGCTGAACCACAGAAAGATTGCTGTGTGATGACCACAATATAATAAATTCTAATAACGTAAGAGAGAAAGCACTTCAGAATTCCACCACAGGAATGTTAAAGTTTATAAAGAAAATTACAGAAAAAAATATTGAAAAGAAAATTCAAAAGAGCAAGGGTGATTGCATGCAGAAGAGAGGCTATTCAAAAGTACTACATAAAGGCTCTTAGTTCACAGCCACCAGACAGAAAAAAAAAAAAAAGACTTCAGAAGTAGCAATAAGAAGAAAGGTTATATGGTTAAACAGCTAAGTAAGGACTGCTATTAGAAGTAAAAAAGACATTTTGAAATGTGGAAGATATGGCCAGATGGAGAACACAGAAAAAGGAATTAATTCTGTCAAGTTAAAAGTAAAAGCATATTAAAAATCTTCTTTGTTGGCATAAAGTACAACTTGCTATAGGTATAAAGACTACTAATAAAAACTTTTTCAAACATACTGGAAGCCAGAAGCCTACCAGAAAGATTCTGAAACCAACAGATCATAAAGATATAAACACTTAAGAAGATAAGCCCATTTCAGAAAAGCTAACAAATTCTTCCCATCTCTGTGCAGTACAGAGAGGGTCAGGCAGGTTCACCCACAAAGCCAGTCTTTCCAAGGAATGATTCTAAGGAACTGCCTCAAATGGAATTGTTAAAGAGGCAGCTTTTTCCCAGCTCTGTAAAATGAACAGCCATAAATTGCCAAGACCAGAGAGTATTCACCCAAGAGTTCTAAGGGAACTCATACAAAATTTTGCCAAGCTACTGCGTTGTGTAACTTTTCACATAAGTCTGCCTCATATGCAGATGAGCGCAGGGTGCAAATGTCTCGCAAATCTTATCAAATGGCTCAAGGGTGTTCTTGCAAATAAAAGACCAAGGAATTTAACTTCTGCTTGTGTAGGCCAGTAAAATATATAGTAAGGATCAGAATCAATAGGTACTTGGATAAGCATGATTTAATGAGGAAGAGTCAATGAGCTTTCCTAACACAAAGTGATGCCTAGTAAATCTTTCAGAATGCTTTAAAGAATTCATCAGTGTGTTAATAAATATACTAGGATTTTCCCCCAAATATGTTGACTTAGATTTCCAAATGGCTTTGACGGCCAATACTTCTGAGGGCTCTCTGACTTCACTATAGGATAAAGCAGCATCTTTCAAGAATAAGTTGTTAAGTGACGGAAACAAAGGTTTAGTTTTCAGAATTCAAAGAAGTTATAAAAGGGATCGTCCAAGAATCTGTACTGGGACCAGTACTACTCAACATTTTCTTAAACAATCTGAAAAAGTGAAATTGGGAAAGAAACAGAGCAAGAGTGTTTGCTGACTTAAAAAAGTAAGAAAGCCTCATTCAGGATAGTTAAAACCTAAGCCTAACTACAAAGGATCACAAATTTCCCAGTGTTAGCTGATTAGGTCATTAAATGGAAGATAGAATTTTTTGTCAATAAAAAGAAAGTAGTGCACATAGGAAAAGAAGCTTTAACTGTTCCTGTGCAGTGATGACCTCTGTTTTTGCTGTTAGTATTCACATCTGTTATCAGACTTTTGCTGCAGGCATCACCTAAAATAGCTTGTCAGAAAGTAGCTAAAACACCCAAGCGTTACAAATTTTTTTGAAATAAAGAGGTAGAAAACGTGTACTATTCAAAACCCATTAGTCACATGTTGCACGTTATAATTCGGTATTCTCTTTCCTTTTTACTCTCCCTTATCCGAAAAAGGAGACAGAAGAATTGGAAAAGGAATTGGAGAGCATTTGAGGCAAAGGATCACCCAATATATGCCTTTGGGGGTGGGGGGTTTTGTTTTGGGTTTTAGGATTTTTTGTTGTTGTTGTTGGTTTGGTGTGTTTTTAAATAGTACTTCCACAGACATTTATTCCCTCCAGTCATCAGAGGATACCAAGCAAGGCCAACTGGTTCTGGTTCTTCAGGGCAGTTGCTATGACCTGCTTTTGTTTTCTGGAACATGCACCCAGGTATGGCTGGGTCCACAGCCCTGGTTTGGCCAAATACATCTTCCAGGGGGAGGGGGGCGATGTCAAGAAAGGAATTCCTTTTTCCTTTTATTAATGCATTTTTGTTAAGGGTGACTGAGCAAACTGAAATATGAGTTTCAGTACAAGGCCTCTCTGACTCAACGCACTTTTGAGCGAATAAATACGCTTCATCTTCTATGAGTCTACTACAAGATTAATAGACTCCACTTGCACTGCATTTAAGTAGGTACTTGCTGCTCTTTGATGTAATCTGTACATTCAATTATTTCTCAAAAAAAAAGCAAGAGGCAAATTCTCTTAGCACATATGAAGTTTGCACGGGTTCTAAAAGACTCTTTTTACCATACCAAAATTTCACTTATGAGTAGGGCAGACAGCCAATCTCTGTAGCCCTGTGAAAACATCTCTTAATATCTTTCTCGGGTGGCTGCACTGCTGACTTCATTGAGAGCCACATATTTTTTGTGAGGGGGGTGTCTCTATCCATAAACAAAGATTTTCTGAGAGGTCCTCAACAATATCAAAACCAGCCCATTTCATCAAATGTTACCATCTTTTATATACAAACTGCAACTTATACAGTACAGAGCCGAAAGCAGTTACCACCATCTCTGTGGTAGCAGTTACCACCATGTCCAAACAAACCAACTCCTGGAGCATTTTGGTGTAAATAAACAAAGCAGTGCAAGATACTAGCCAAAAAAATCTTGGAAGTCACAAAAGCACTGTCCACAAAAGCTCTATTTCCCTGAATGAGCTCAGCATTTCTAATTCACAAGCATCTTTGGATGAGGAACAAATAAGAAAAATCTTAAACAGGGGAAAGGGAACACAGCCTTAATTTTGGAAAACCGCAGCAGTACAGAAAATACACAGATAACTTGCCCTTTCCTCAAATAACTTGGCAGCAGGCTTTCTAGCTGTCCACAAGCAACTATCTCTGAGCCCCATCACATCACAGCCCCACAAAATCCCACTTAGAGAAGTACCAATCCATGCACCTCTTCCCAGCCCCAAGACAGCTGTTTGACCACCACCAAAACCTAGCTGAGAAAAATCAGGTTTGTTATGGTCCACAGAGACAATTACAGCTTCATTCCTGCCCCATGAGCTCTCTCATACTGGAGCCAGAAGCACTCAAATTTGAGCAGAACCTCAAGTGCTTGGAGCCAACTCCTTTCTTCTCCCAAGTCTCTGCAAAAGTCCCCCCCTCAGCCAGGCCCAAGCCACAGCATGGGTGCAGCAACTCTCCCAGTGACTGCCCCTCTTCACTTGAAGTTCTCTATAGCATGACTTTTCCACACCACCACCAGAGAGTCAAAATACACCAGAGCTTCTCAAGTGAGTCCTATTAACAGAAATATCTGACAAAGAGACTGCATTTTTATTTAATCTGCAAATACAACAGAGGTACGATAGCACAGAATACATCCAGCTTAGCTCCCTCCATCTGCATACCAAAAGACAGGAATGACAGAGATGGCAAATACCAGTCTTATTGCTAAAATACACCTCAGAGCACTCAAAGCCACAATGATTGGGATATAAAAGTCAGAAGAGATTTGAAACATGAGCCTTTGTGCTCAGGCATCTCATCAGGGTCTGCTATGACAGTACGCAAGATGGATGGGGAGGGAGTAACACACAATGACAAGCTTTTTACTGGGAAACTTGTTCACCTTTCATGCAATCCCTGGATCTAGAAGACTAAAAATGGTCCTTTGTCAGCTCTTTTGCACAGCTGTGTTTACCTACTGCCCAAATATGATTACAGCCAGCTCTCTTGCACCACTATGCTTACCTATTGGCAAAGCATGATTACCTCTCCAAAGGAGAGGTACTTGCTCTCCCTTTCATCCAAATACAGGAGGGAGAGCTATGAAGCAGCAGCAGGAATGAATTCAAGAGCTGCAGCCCCTGGCTTAAGAGACACAAATATAAAATGGGAATGCCTGACAAGCAAAGGAGATGAGTATCTTTTCCCTTTACCTTCAAGCACACTGCTAGCAAAACAGACACAAGGAAGGCAAGGCTGTCCACTTTCTCCCAAAGCACACCTTGCACCCAGACTGTGTCTCAGGGTATGGCAGAAGTTTCATGCATAAATATACTTCACTAGGGAAAACAACCTGCAATTTAGGTATCTTCTTAAATAAACATTCTTTACAAAACCCTGTCAAATAATCAGTGAGGAAATATCTCTTATAGATGCTGTATAAATAAAAACTGTGCAAAGTAAAAACTTTGGTAGTTTTACTTCCAAAAAAAAACCCACCCTGCTCTGCTCAATTCATTTCCCCTTAAGCTCCAAAACCACAATATTTACAATTTCAGTTAGAAACCAGCAAGTAGAGCCTTTCACTGCTAAGTCAGTTGATTTCTCAGGTGGATGATACAGTCAGGCTTCCCTAGTTTACCTGCCCAGAGTTTCCATGGCCTGCCATCCAAGAGGCAGGCACAGCACATACGGCTTAGCCTCCCTATTCCAGCTCAAGAACCCAAGCACAAAATTTGCCCTTTGCAGGAAGAACACCACAGCTTCCAGGCAACAGCGTCTGAAAGCTGCCATCTGAAGGCAGTCACGTACTGAGCTAGTCCACACAGACAATCAAAAAGATACTCTCTTCCTGTTGGCTAATATTCTTTGGTAATTTGGGGTATTTGCCCAGAGGAACTGCAGAAAGAACAGCAGCAGTACAGATTTCCTCAGCCCAACTCCAACCGATGTATCAAAGACTACCTGGGAAGGATTCCACCAGCCTGGAAAGGTGGCACAACTACCACATTCATTAAAACTCCTGCTTGTTTTGTTAGCTGCATTCCCATCAACTTCATGCTGAGCGTTCAAATGTGTAATAAATTAAAATTGCGTATTGGATTCTGTTCCCAAAGACAGCAGATCCAATTACTCATCTGGTTTTGATTTCCACAGCTGTTCACCAAGTTTCTAACCAGAGCACAGATGAATTTTAAGCTACCAACTTAAACATTTTCCATATCATATCCAACTGCAAAGCTTGAATTATTTTAGTTTTAAGCTGCGATATTTTAATAGTATTAGGGCTTTTTAGGAATAGCACATAGGAAATAAAAGCTAATTTCCTCAAAAGTCAGGGACAAAAAGCAGTCTAATTAGTCACCTGCCTCAACAAATCTGCATAACGAATGTGCATGAAAACATTAAAAGTAATGGAACCCTCACAAGTCCCCACTGTGCTACATGCTGCTATCATATATATATATATAAAAACACCATTACTGTATGAAGATTGCAAAATCCCTGTGTTCACCCATGCTTAACTTCTCCCGAACAACCTTATTTGCTGAAATCTTCCATTTTTGGATATTAAGGCAGAACTTTTTCTGGAAAGTCTGAGAAAACTCCTTTCAGCTGTTTCTGAAACATGTGGGAATTAAATTCCCCTGTAAAACAAACAAACCAACCCCAAACAAAACAAAAGAAAAACCACACACAACCCCATATACACTCAACTGCCCACAAAAATACCCCTTTTAAATTATGATGGATACAACAGCAGCATCATAAACAACTGAAGAGTCTTGCATACCCATCAGTTAATAGTTTAATTTTATTATTAAGACAGATAATAAGCTTTTGGCATGTTTGTTGTGCTGGGCCTTACTCCTAGGATATATATCTCAGAGATAATTTGGGGGTAAATAAATGGAAAAATCAGCTTGCAGCATTAAAAGGGTATGTTACTGAAGTAAGCAAATACGCTGCAGGAGCAAACTGAAAAGCAAACAGGCTAGCTATGCAGCTACTGGACTAAGGGGAATTCCACCAGGCTTAGTCTATTTTATCATATTGTATTAAGAAACCAAGAGGTGGGATGAACTGCTTTCTTCTGCCCTGATGTGTGAGGAGACCTGGCAGAGGACACTGCAAATCTCTTGCAGGAAATAAGAAAATTGCTGTTATTCTCTTGCCTTTACATATGTCCACAGGAGCCAGACTTTCACAGGGCAGAAATCTGGAGGATGACAGAGGCTTCCTTGGAATATACCAGGGAGATGCCCCAGCAACACTGCACATACAGGGTGAGGTCAAAGATCCATCAAATCTGCCGATTTTCCCCCACAGCAGCTGGGATGCCTAGAGAAAGTAGCGCAAGTATACAATAATATTTCCCTAGTGTATCCTCCCAGCTCTGAACTTCCTCTACCAGAGACTGTATCTACTGTTCAGGAGCCCTTCATGGATTTTTTTCTTCCATTGATTTGTGTAATCATGGTTTGAATCATTTGGCCTTCAAAACATCCTGTGGCGAGGCATGCCACCATTTAATTATGTTTCTATGGAAAAAGTAAGGGGTTTTTTTGTTTGTTTTAAACTTGTTAGTTGATTATTTCATTATGTACTTATAGTCCTTGTGTCATGAGAAATACTGAATATGCCTTCACTAGTCACCTTTTCCATACCTCCTCTGATTTTATAAACTGCTACGATCTGCCTTTCCCACCCTCTAACTTACATCACATCTTCCAAGTTCAAGAATTGCATGTCACTACTTCCTACACCTTCACAGAAAAATCTGAACACTATGAGAGGACCAAAACCACACAGACTGAGGGAGACAAGAACAAATATGAAATTAGTGGCATGATGATGCTTTCTCTTTTATTTTCCTAGTATTTTTCCTAGATTTTTTTTCCTTTTTTATTACTGCCATCACCTCCATGGTGAAAAACTAATGCTTTACTCCCAATTCAGTCTCAGTGAGGAATTTTGAGTGTGTGTTTTGAGGCTTTGTTTGTTTGGGGTTTTGTTTTTTTAAGAGGTTCTAGTACTCTAACATATGTCAAACTGAGGCTTAGCCACTTAATTATTGGGACCCTACAAAAGTATGATAGATGTGAGGCATGGCTTCTTCGTGTAAAGACTGTGTGAACCTCTCCTCTTCAGTGTATCCATATGTCTACTAATTCTATTATTTATTTTAATTACCTAATAGTTTTCCACTGTAGGAAGTCATCCTTACCTTTCTTAAGCTTCCCAGATTCCCTTAAGAACTGGCATCCATTTGCTATCTGCTGTTCCTTTGGTATCAAGGCTAAAGTAATATATTACACACCACAGTAAACAGCTCAGTAATTTCATATTTTAATTCCTTTGGAACACCTGGGTTATACCATTTGGCCTTGACAATTTGTTACTACTCATTTTTATGGATTTGTTCCAAAAACTTTACAGGCATCTCAATATGAAAGCATCACGAAACCTTTGTGAGAAATAGTTCATGTCAGTCAGACCACATCACACTGGAACACACACGAGAGCAGAGATTGTCCCACAGAAGAGGAAACACAAAGCTCTTTGTATGAGACTAAGAAAAAAAGAAAACACTAATGAGGACAACCCAGCTAACAGGTAATAGTTAAGTGTCTAGAATTAAAAAGAGCGGTGGGGTTTATCCCTTAACCTACATATATGTTCTTCAGATGTCATAGTATCCCTGCCAGAAGAAAAACCACTTTCAAGCACTGCCACTCTGCCTGATGCCATGGCCAGCGATGCCTAGTCTTCAGAGGAAGGTGACTGCCAGGAAAGGCAGGAAAGAATCAGTTGCCAGTACTAAGTAATTCCTTCTTAATATATCATTTTAACAGTCACAAGTAGATCCATGCAAGAAAAACAAAACAAAAAAACCCCAAAACTATCTCCACATGCAGAAAACTGCATAATTTCACTAAACCTAAAATTCTCAATCCTTAGCAAAATAACTTTTCACTAAGGTGAAGTGACATTTGCTTGCCCACAGGGGTGGCTGGGAAAAGGGAAGATTTCATATCCTCTGACTTATTTTGTCAGGTTGTATTTGATCTTACCCACATCATCAATTCAGACAGTGAACACCAAGAGCTCCAAGGGAAAGGGAGCCAGACAGTTCATGAAAAGAAAAAGTATTTTTTTAAACATGAATATCACTGAACATCCCATCCTATCAGGCATGTACATATGCTAAAGGTATTTACCATCCTCAGCCTGATGTAACTTCTTCTAAGTCTCTGCTGCTTAAAGATCACCATCTCCTCTCCTAGTTCGTATACTCTCATTGTCTTCCCTGGTACGTTTCTAAAACCTATAGCCCCAAATAAAATGCTTCGTATAAGGGTTCACAAAACCCAGAGCTAAAGCTACAGCAACTCAACACTAACCAACATCCCACCCCCAAACAGAATCCATCTTCTCTGTCAGAGGGGCTGTAAAAGACAACAACCAGGGACTACAGCGTGCAACAAACCAACCAGACTTATTCTTCCTCATTGTGCTCATGTACCAGGCCTGGTGAGCAGAAGGCTCAAGTTTGACTCTACAAGCATTATGACAACCTAAAGAGCCACCATCTTAGAGCTCTACAGGGACTAGTTGGCAGCAAACTGATCAGGCCATTGTTTCAGCAATGTGCATTCCCATGACATGCACACCACACTTCTCTCTCTCCCTCCCTTGGGAAATCAGTGGTCAGGCCAGGAACTGCGCAAGCAAGGGAAAATCCAAAATACCTTTCTACTCCAACCTGGAGATGAAAAAGCATCATCCAGGTCCTTTCATTAGCACCAAGACTCAGACATTCAAATATGTTAATGCACTTAATTCCTGTTGAATTATTTATAGGTTAGTATCTAAATACCTACAATCCAGTCTTGATTGACTTTGGTTATCTATAAGCTCTCTTTAGACATTTAATCAAGTCTGAGTTATAACACAATAGAATAAAAACATATTTGCAGAGACAGTTCAATTTTAAAAGGCAGCAGGAACTAGCAATCCTAAAAGCAGCATCCATGCCAATGAAATAAGGCAGCAGTGTCTCTGCACCTATTAACACTCTTTCCCACCCTGAAAGATAAAGGTACCGGGTTTTTAGTTATTTTTGCTCAGACTTTCTGCTCAGTTAAGGAAAAGTCAGATAGGCATAAATTACAAGAATCTTTAAGTTATAGCTATAAAATACACCATAAGTGCAGCTTAGTCTCAGAACACACAAATCACATCACACAGGTAAGCAGGGTATAAAGTGTCTATATACATTGTCTACTATGTGACTTGTACGATTAGGCCATGTGGGTCATTATTAAGACTAAAATGAACTGAAAGATTTTTGCATAGTCAGAGAAGAAATTATAGAAGTGTAAGGAGCTTTAACAAATTGGAATTCAAATTTAGAGTGGCTTGGGATTGAACCAGAATTTTAACATTAGAACTACTTTAAGACCCAATAGGACTGCAGAAAATGCATGTTAGTGCTCCCTATCACTGGAGAAAGCAGAGCACCAGGAAACCAAGAGTCACTCTCTCAACATCATCCTTATATTCATAGATCTGGGATCTCAATGCCACTTATTTATAGAGAATAATGGAGACATCTTAAGGGGGCATGGGGCCCTGGCATCCACAATCATATACCCAGCAGGTCAGAAAGGTTCTTTTCACTGTGTGTGCGGTGAGCCAGATTGCTCTCCACAAGCACTGAATGTCTGAAGAGCCTGCTTTGCTACTCGCACGCAGTGACCCTATCCCACAAGAGCAGGGAAACTTGGTCTTTGTCAGGTGCATGTAACAATCAGAGCCACTCTCATCAGGCCCGGTAAATTGAATTCTTCAGCACCACTGCACATAAGCAGAGCAATTTCACAAACACTGGCTTGGGGGCAATTTTAGAAGTACTAAGCCAGTACACCAGGGACCTATAGCATAAGCCTGAAGTTACTATAAGTGAATAGCACTTTGAGTAGCCCTTCCCCAATTCTGTCTTGTGCTTACACTGTGCACAGTCAGCACATCCTGCTTGTTTGGCACTGTTTATACCCACAGAACAATAAAGTGTTGGAATTATATAGAGCTTCGAGAGGTCACGGGCACCTAAGTTCAGCCCCTTTTCTCACCTGAGAGTCTTCCCAGAGGACCAGACAGAACCTCTCTCAGCATGCCATGGTTTGCAGTGGTGCCAGGACACACCAAGCACTTGGCAAACAGACCCAGACAACATGAAAGTTGCGATGGAGGGCAGATTTTAGCAGTACTCATTGCTATGGTAGTCTGAGCAAGAAAAGATCTAAAAATAACCTGAACAGCAATTTCGGAGTCTTTGTGGAGGCAGAGTTTCTTTAATTCTGTCCTTAGGCAGACCTGAAGGCTTTGACTGTAGCGATATAAACCTCTTTTATAGCAAAGATAGATATCTAGGTCCTTTATTTACATGCACATGTGATACCCAAACCCAAACAATCCTTCTTCACTTTTAAAAAATTATTTCAGTCATGCTGATGGCAATAAACTTCAGCTACTCCTTATGACTAGCAACTGACCTATTTTTGAAGGTTGCACATCACAAGGAATCATAGAATGTGCCAAGTTGGAAGGGACCCGCAAGGATCATCGAGTCCAACTCCTGTCCCTGCATAGGACAACCCCAACATTCACACCATGTGTCTGAAGGTATTGTCCAAATGCTTATTGAATGCTGTCAGTAACTACCTCCCTGGGGAGCCTGTTCCAGTGCTCCAGCCATGGTCTGGGTGAAGAACCTTTTCCTAACATCCAACCTAAATGTCCCCTGGCGCATCTTCCTGCCATTCCCTCGGGTCCTATCATTGGTCACCAGAGAGAAGAGATCCGTGCCTGTACCTCCTCCTCCCCTTGTGAGGAAGCTGTAGACTGTGATGAGGTCACCCCTCAGTCTCCTCTCCTCCAGGCTGAACAAACCAAGTGACTTTAGCCGCTCCTCATACGGCTTCCCCTCTAAACCCTTCACCAACTTTTCAGGGCCCTCCTCTGGACGCTCTCTAGTAGCTTTGTATCCTTAATGTACTGTGGCGCCCAAGACTGCACGCAGTACTCGAGGTGAGGCCTCACCAGTCCAGAGTGGAGCAGGACAATCCCCTCCCTCAACCAGCCAACAATACAGTGCTTGATGCACCCCAGGACACAGTTGGCCCTCTTGGCTGCCAGGGCACACTGTTGGCTCATGTTCAACTTGCCATCGACCAGAACCCCCAGGTCCCTCTCTGCAGAGCTGCTCTCCAGCCTCTCATTCCCCAGTCTGTATGTACATCCAGGGTTGTCGTGCCCCAGGTGCAAAATCCAGCACTTGCCCTCGTTAAACTTCATATGGTTGGCGATTGCCCAGCTATCTAATTTGTCTAGATCCCTCTGCAGGCCCTCTTTGCCCTTGAGAGTGTCAACAGCTCCTCCCAATTTTGTGTCATCAGCAAACTTAATTAGTATTCCTTCAAGGCCTGCATCCAAACTGCATCCCTTTTTGGAAACAAGTGACTAAAAAGGAATTTAACGGTTTAGGCAATCTTCATAATATAAACAAGATAAAATCAGTTCTTAATCCAGACACTACTCTTCCCACCTCTAAAGCTCTTTAGATAAAAAACCTTTATTCACAGGCCTACCAGTGAGCTAAACTCTAGCAGTGTCACAGACTACCTGCTTTCACTACAAGTGTGACTAGCTTTCTTCTCCCCAGGACTTGTTTTTTGTTGCATCTGCATTTCAGTACACCTGCAAAAGGTCAAACTGTTTGAAGTCATGGCTTACTCACATAAGCAATCATTTGCAAAGCCATTAACAGCTTGCGAGTCTCTGGCTCATGCACAGCAGTGCTTGCACAAGCTGCTTTCTTCTCATAGAGATAAAATTTTACTGCCTTACATGTGCTGAGCCTTCAGCCTTTCTGAGAGTGACTCAAAAGGTCGTCATTCTGTGTTTCCATGCATATCAGCTCAAGAATTTCAGCCACCAAGTTCTGCTCAGCTTAGCGGTACAACATGAAGAATAAACGTTTCCTTCCACTTCTGCAAAATAGAAGGACGCAAACTGCGCTAGCGGAGAATGATCTCTTTTAAAGTCTAAGTGTAATACCATAACATGATTATTGAAGAAATTTTAGCAGCTTACATCAGTAACACAATATGTTGGTCTATTATTGTAAATATTTTAATAAGCTTTTTCTGTGCAAGTAGGTTTTTTTCCCCTAGATAAGGTATGTCTGTAAAGCTTAGGAAGACACAAATGGCTATTACTTGATAGACCACAAGAGCCATCTAGCACAGTATCTCCGAGAATACCCTATAATGGATGCATACAGAAGAGAATAAAAGCAAGGGAAGAACAGAATAATACTTGCCCAGAATAGTCCCTCAGCATCCTGATATTTGTTGCTTAGCACCTTTCTCAGACAGAGACCACAGTGGTCAGTTTAATAACTTCAAACCTTAATAAAAATCTGATAACAAGAATAAAAACTGGGGATGTGCCCCCAGCAAAGTAGGATTTCAGCTGTGATTATGGTTCCCAAAAACTATGCAGTGCATGAAAATGAGAGGAAAACTACAAATACAAGTCAGGAGGAGCACCAGGACCTGCATAGCATCTGGCTTCTGTGAGAAGCAGTAGTTTCCCAGATAGCAGTCTTGGTGACATCTCCTATTTCAGACAGGGACAAAATGCCAGCCAGGGCTGTGCTGCCATTACACACTGAAAGGGACAGGGAACAGGAAGCTTACAACAGCAGCAGCCAATTTTACTTAGTCATCTCCAGCACGCCTTGATGCCAGCTTACATCTGCACGAAGCAGCAGGTCTCCTATCTGCAGGGACTTGGGGAATGTGGTGGCACTGTGCTCGCTCACATCAGCAAGGGCAGTACAGCATATTCCTTTTACCTCCACATACTGCTCCAGTGCCATGGCAACATGAACAACAAATAAAAGGCAAGACAAATTGAACTTTGAGCAGAATTCGCCATTTTCATAATGTCTGATGAAAAATAGCTTTGGGAAATTTTTAGTGAATATTCATATTTCCTTGAGCCTCTTTTGCCAGTAATTCAATAGATACTGAGACTTGGACTCTGCCTACACATTGCTTTTCACAGGCAGATCCCCAGGTAATAATTATGCTTTTTTTCCAGGAAACTTTTCATATATCTTTTATAAAAACAGTGCCCAAAGACCAATCTACTGATGATGACTGCAATTTCTCCCTCCAGTTCCAGGTGGCAGCTGCTGCCCTGAGACAGCAAGCAACACAAAAGCCTGGGAAGGAAAGCAACCGGAAGGACCCATTCATATGCCCCATAGCTTCCAAAGAACAGAACCTTGAAAAATGAAGTTATGCATTCTTTGCACCTTCAGTTTGCCATGTCTTGGTGTCCCTGCTCACTGTGGTCCAGAAGACTTTTGCTTCCAACACCTCCCAAAGGCAATACGTACTAGAGACTCAAAAAATTGCACTCTCCCACAGAACTACCGTTCTCAGACACTGATATTCCATATGAAATATCAGAACAAAGCAGCGCACTTAACTTGAAACCTTGGTTCTCAGATCACCCTTCAGCTTTTTGATGCAATCTTCCCTGCTATCAAACAGATTTTATTCTTGTGCCATATGACCATACATATAGACAAGTACACACATATGCACATACAGACACACACATATAAACCAAATTTACTGAAGAATCTGAAAGACTGTAACACCTTTCACTGCCTTTTCTGCTTGGAACATTTAATGTCCTTTTAAAGACTAGTGAAATATTTATCCCCAAAGCCTCTGTCCAGGTTTAGTGATGGTAGCAGGGACAGTCAGTGAAAGGGAACTCCTGTTAGTGAGTTTGCATGTCTTTATGGCTTTCCAGAAAGAAGAACCCAAACAAAAAAAAAACCAAAACACACCAAAAAACCCAACTAAGGTTTATCTTATGTTTCTAGACACTGGACTTAACCTAGTGCAGTTGTGGTAACAGCGGTTATTGCGCCTGTGTTGTGGTATCTGCAAGCCTGCCTCCTACTCCTTCTTCCCCTGCACTTCACTCCTCAACTGAAGCAAACCCTCAGAGCTTTAAGTGCACCACCATGGGAAGTTTTGGCCAAATCACACACTGAAGTAGTGACCCACAAATCTCAAAAGCATGAGCTCTTCCTGCTAAAACACCAGACTCTCAAGCAAATGTGTCCCATAGGCACACATCCTCTGTGAACTGGGCACAGCTGAGGATACACACCATATAACACACCCACTCACTGGTCCATAGGTCACCCAGCAAATATGCAGGACAAATGACTGAACACAACATTTGAATATGGTGACTCATATCACAGCTTTCAAACCATGGGTTCGCAGCAGAAAGAACAAATTGAAATGCAAAACACTAGAAACTTCCCAACCACCCCAGACAAACCAGCAGCAGAATTCAAGTTCCATGATCTCCTAGGCTTGACCCATCCTAAACAAGCTACCAGGGTAACCCCTTCCACCCCCTCTGAGCAGCCCATGAGATGGAAAGCACATTTTCCTGATGTGTCACAGGCAAAGATCCCTAAAGCTAAGCAAGACTAGGAATCTGCAAAGCTCTTGCCCCACAGATATGGTTTATTACCTGCTAAGATACCACAATATATCTCACCACACCTGCAAATTCCTCCACCAGAAGACGCTGACTGCTTTCTTTCTGCAACAGGATATTCTAGTTCACATAAGATAAGAAAAATTTGCAAACACAGGATACAAGAGAGACCTAAAACCACACCTTCCAACCACATAAGCAGTACCTAAAGTAACATCTTCCTCCCTTCCATCTTCTGAGAACAAGCAGGAAAGCTGTAAGAGAAGATCTGAAACCCCTAAAAGCACTAATAAGCCTTAATTGCCCTGACCAACCTCACCTGGGACTTCACCCACACCTGTGTCCATGGCCCAGGAGGTCCCTTGCAGCCTTGGTTGGGGCCATCAGTCCCTGAGCACACCAGAAGGACAAGCCCATCTAGTCAGCTCGGGCTGTCTCAGGCCCTGAGCCTAGCACCCACAGCCTGGCCCAGAGCTCTGCAGGAACTCGTGATCCCAGCCAGGGTGAGGCTCCCAGGGAGGCTGGCTGAGGAGATGAAGGTTGATTAGTGCGCTGGGGCCCTGGAAGGAGAAAAGCAGCTGTGGTCTCTGGAAGGCAGAAAGGAAAGGATCTCATCTGTTGATATTGTCTCTGAGCCATGTGCCTTAGTTAAACTCCTCTGTTGAGACAGATCCTGTTAAAATTGCCCTTTGACTAGCTTGTTATTCTAGGCTTCCTTTGAATTCAAAAATAAAAATATATAAAAAAAAAAATCCTGTGCAATCTTTGTGATGCACCTGTAAATGACTTGTCCAATGGGGTTTGTACTTTTAATCAGACAGGAATACTAGCTACACAGTGCTAGCAGGTAAATGCATTTAGTGAATTTTGACACTTCTGCAGTGCCATAGGATCAGGTACTGTCAGTGGTCTGACAGCTCATAAGGCAAATCCTGTGCATTTACTCACTGAATTTATCAGAATATCTCCAGTGCAAGCTGCTGCTTTTCTCTTGCCTATATTTGTTTACAGAGAAATCCTGGAACTGCTGATTATGCTGGCTTCTGCATTATCTCTGTCAACCAGCAACTAAGCAAGCCACCTATTCATTTACAGAAGCAAAGCCAGAATATTACACACTTCCCTTCAAATATCAGCACATCCTCACATACACAGGAATTAGAGCCCAATGGCTGGTCATTAACCTGCAACAAATCTTAGGTAGCAAATAGTAGATATCAATTACTATGCAAAATTCAGGCAGACACCTGTGTACACACGAGGAATGATTAGGCATCTGCTACTTCTACTAAGGCTAACACTGTGTAATAGTTTCCTTGAAGACATTCATATGCAAAATATCCAAACTGTATGCTGTGGGGTTAAGTTGGTTCTGTTCCTGACACGTACAGATGACCCCCATTTCTCAATTAACTATCAAGGACAGAGCAGGGGCTGTTTGTTTAAACTGAAGTCTACTCCTGTTGGGTCTGGTTCAACTTCCTGGTTTCTCTAGTGATCAGACTTGACTTTGATGAAAGACTGAGATGTTTCAAAGTCTCAACCCAAGACGTCCAAACTGAGAAGACCCCTTTTTGTCCTGATCACTACAGCTTCATCAAGTTAGAAGGGATCAGTACTTGTATAGGAGGCCTCAGAATGAAGCAGCATGTTGTAAACCGAGAGCAGATTTCCTAACTGCTTCTCTCACACTTCTGCTTTTGCGTTATGCCCCACCACCAATTCACAGCCATGGGGTCCACCTTCTCACAGGTGCCCAATCTTCTTTCCAGATCTGGCAGCTCAGACCAGTGTCTTCCTTTCTATCCCATGGTGAGATTGAGTGTCTTTGTCCTTCGTACAGGGATGCAGAGTATATAACCCATCATATAGTGTCCTGTTTGCTTTGCCACCATGCTCTGGGCTATTCTGCCTCTTCTTCCCAGTATGACAGTGTGCAGGCAGATCCTGCAGGGATGCAACCATCCTCTTAAAATCTGCTTGTCATGGGGCAACTTTTCAGCTGTTTGTTGCATGGATCAGATTGGACAGGGGAGAAAAGTACTAACACTTTGAGATGTTACTGCAGTACTATTAGCTGGACCCATTAGCTAACTGGAAACATCTCTAGAGGTGCATCTGAAATTCAAGTCCTCTTATAGGTTACACCCAGTATTTTCATCCTTCCTGACTTTGAAAGGAATTTTATTTTTCCCGATAAAAAGAGATCTATAAGGAAATGAGCAAAACTGTAGAGACCATTGTGAGCAATCTCTCTTTCCTAAATTCATTCAAAAGCCTGAATTTAACAGTTGGTGTTTCATAGGATTTTCCCCTGATGCTCTATCCACTGCACCTTCTCCAGTACTAGCAGCTACTGAGAAAAAGATACGACATATTCTCATCAAAACTTTTAGATCTGTTTCCAGTTAAGGGTGCAGTAAAATAACATCATTTATAAAATCAGATGGAAAAACCCAAAGAACAATTTAAAGACAGGCTGGTTTCTTCTCAGAAAAATAAATGTCAGCCTAGCCCCACCTTTTCTTCTATACTTGGGACAGACTGAGAAAAAAAGAGGTCAAAAGGTTCTTTCTGTCTCATGAGGTGAATATTTCCCTTATGTTTGCACTAGAAAAGTTTGTAGTACCTAGCAGCACCTTTAACAAGCACATTGAAGCGGTGAGTGAGAACCAGTTATTGTGTTCAGGTTGTTTTTAAATATCAACACAGTTGTCAAATGGCTAATACCTGCCTATAGTCCATTACCTACATGACCCGTCACCCAAACTGCATACCAGATTACTTTGCCTCACCTCTTTCTTTACCACATCTCCTCTCCTAGACTGCAAGCTCTGTGAGTTAAGAGCTGCTTTTTTTATCCCTTCCTTTAGCAGCTAGCAAATGAGGCCACCCCTTGAGAGTTTCATGAGACTAACTGCTTTTAGTCAAAGAGATGATCTGCAAATTTAAATAAGTTGATGTTTCCTCACCAAAGTAAGGAAAACCAACATGGCTTTGACTTGAAACACAGTTGTTTCAGCAAGACATTTGCTTCTCATAAAGAGCAAAAGAAAAGAGAGGATAGGGTATTTAGTTTCCTGGTCAAATCCAAGAAGCAATGGATTTCTACCCAGGCCCTGAGGGAATCCACAACTCATATGAGAGCACTATGGATTCCAGGCTACAGGACAGCCAAATCTTACAGTGTCATGATTCTATTGTACAATTTTATACAAGTTACAGTCACCAGAGCAGGAACTGAAATCCAATAGATTCTTGTCTCTGTGTATTTCCTAACCACTGGGCTAGGGACTATTTGTCATTTTTTTTCTCTGGCTCAGTAAATACATATTTTATACTGTGGGGACACAGGTCCAATGGGATAAATTGTGGGTGTACTGCTCTTTCATCCTAAGATACTCAAAAGTGCTAGTAATTCAGTGGGACTGGATTATCCAGCTCCACCCAAGTGCAGACTGGAACTTGCTGAGAGATTCCCATTTTCTGGGCAAATGCATTAACCCCTGAGTTAGTAAAAGGAAGAAATGACTGTCAAAGAAAATCCATTCCCATAAAAAAATAAAATCCCAGGAGTAACTAGTTAGAGAATTTAACCCAAATTCATAAACAGTTTCAAGATGACCTAAACATAATTTTCCGAACAAACTTATTATTCACCAGAATTTTTTATTCTGATTTTGCAAGTCAGTTGGCTTGCCTGGGTTACCTCACTATAGGCATTGAGCAACAGTAAACTTAAGAATGTAAGGTTTTCTTTTTATACAGCTTGGATAGAAAGGAACTCACTATGGGCTTCCTTACTCCACACTTAGAAAGCTGTAGTCTGGTTTACTAGACTGGCCATCATCGCAAAATTATCATTGTGAGGAACACAGCAGACAAAATGACCACAGTCATCCTCAAGAACAACATTTTCCCAAATTAAAGGTCACAAAATGCCTGACAGAATTGCCCTTTTCATAAGTCACTGGAAATATTAAAACTCCTGAGAATAGATGACGACACGGTATCATCCTCAGACACAAAGCAAAATGAAAGGGTGACTAATTAGAGGTTTCACAAATATCAACAAGGCAAAGTTGAAGCAGACCTCAGTCTATGGGAAGGAATTGCTTTTGATTACCCTCTGCTTGAGACCATGGCTGCAAACGCCACCACCACCACAGGACCAGTCACATCCCTCCTCTGCCTCCATGGGCATGGCTACCAGACAATAAAACCCCCATAACAGGGAGGCATTCACCAGATATCTCCACACTTGTTTTTATCCTTCAAAATGGAGCTTTGTAAAGGACGAGTAGACGTCAGAGCTATTTGTATTAAAGATGCTGCAGTGATAAAATATCCATTGGATAAACGGAGCACATCTTTCACCAGGCTTTTCAGAGCTAGAAGACAAAAGCTATCCGTTAATAGGGCTTGACAAGCCTAGCAACCAGAGACGTTACTCAAACCGGGGTTATGTAATTAAGCAATAAAGTGTACCGTACTGTGTCTGCTGGGGAGTAATAATGTGTCTCAGGGGGTATGAAAAAGCATAAAGCTGTGAGCAACGGCACCTGAGAGGTGCAATTATGGAGAAAATCATAGTGTTTGTTATTCTTCTTGTAAGCCTGGCAGCCAGCGGGGATGCATGGTGCCCTCCACCCTGGCCAGGCCCAGTGGGATCTTCCCTCAGCCCCATGGGGAGGCCTCCACCACCACACCTCACCATGGCCCCAGGCCCACTGCTGTCCCCGGGCTCCCCTGATGCAAACAGCCTCAGGTGGAGACATTGGGACTGCCGTGGGCCCGAGAAACCACTGGTGCAGGCTCCCCCCTCACGAAAACCTCTCAGAGATACTCCATGGGGGGCTGCCAGCCCTCTGCAGCACTCACAGCCCCTCGTCGAGCTGCACATCACATGCTACCCTTGCTCAGAGGCAGTAATTATCATTCTATGGCTTTTATCACCTGACAGTTTCTTCTGAGAATCTATCTGCATAATTAGAGACAGTTTTTCAATAACTACCAGTTGCTCCGTGCATGTAAACTAAATTGTCGGCAGAAACACTGTGCAAAGGCAACTCCGTGGCCATGACACAGAATCACAGAATGGCAGGGGTTGGAAGGCACCTCTGGAGATCATCTTGTCCAACCGCCCTGCTTCAGCAGGTGCACCTAGAGCAGGGTGCACAGGACCGCATCCAGGTGGGTTTTGAATATTGCCAGGGAAGGAGACTCCACAACCTCTCTGGGCAGCCTGTTCCAGTGCTCTGTTGCCCTCACAGTAAAGACGTTTTTCCTCATATTCACGTGGAACTTCCTGTGTTCCAACTTGTGCCCATTGCCCCTTGTCCTGTCGTTGGGCACCACCAAAAAGAGTCCCATCCCATCCTCTTCACACTCACCCTTTAGATATTTATAAGCACTGATAAGATCCCCCCTCAGTCTTCTCTAGGCTAAACAAACCCAGGTCTCTCAGCCTGTCCTCATAAGGGAGGTGCTCCTGATCATCTTGGTAGGTCTCCGCTGGACTTGCTCGAGCAGTTCCCCGTTTTTCTTGAACTGGGGTGCCCAAAGCTGGACGCAGTACTCTGAACGTGGTCTCACTAGGGCGGAGTAGAGGGGGAGGATAACCTCCCTCGACCCGCTGGCCACACTCCTTTTAATGCACCCCAGGACACCGTTGGCCTTCTTGGCCACAAGGGCACAGTGCTGGCTCATGATCAGCCTCCTGTCCACCAGCACTCCCAGGTCCTTCGGAACAGAGCTGCTTTCCAGCAGGTCAGCCCCCAACCTGTACCGGTGCATGGGGTTGTTCCTCCCCAGGTGCAGGACATTACACTTGCTTTTGTTGAATTTCATGAGGTTCCCCTCAGCCCAGCTCTCCAGCCTGTCCAGCTCTCGCTGAATGGCAGCACAGCCTTCTGGTGTACCAGTCACTCCTCCCAGTTTTGTATCATCAGCAAACTTGCTGAGGTTACATTCTATCCCTTCATGAGGTCATTGATGACTGTGTTGACCAGGACTGGACCCAGCACAGACCCCTGGGGAACACTGCTAGTTCGGGCCTCCAACCAGACTCTGCCCCATTGATCATGACTCTCTAGGCTCTGCTGTTCAGCCAGTTCTCTGTCCACCTCACTGTCCACTCATCTAACCCGCACTTCCTAAGCTTACCTATGAGGATGTTATGGGAGACAGTATCAAAAGCCTTGCTGAAGTCAAAGTAAACAACATCCACTGTTCTCCCGTCATCTACCGAGCCAATGAGGTGTCTGCAGTGTCTCTGTAATGGTAAAACCCAACAGATTCATCCCCCATGTCAGGTGGAAGGGGGTGTTGGGGCTCCCCAGGGCCCCCAGCCCACCCCACTTTGGGCAGGGCTCTGATGTTCGGGCAGCCCGATCCTTGTCCTGCTGAGCCGGGGCAGAGAGGGGAGAATAGTGCAAAAAAAAAAGCACCTGTGAAAGGCAAGTTAAAGGCAAGCTGCAGCTTAACCCACTCTCAGGGACAGCTGCGACTGAAGGCAAGAAAACTGGTGTGAGTTGGGAAAAAAAAAACCAGGTTCAGTGTGAGGAGACCCAACCAGCATGTCTGAAATGCTGGGGGAGGGCTCCAGTGCCACTGGAGCTTTTTTGGGGCCATTCATATGGGAACCCTGTCCAGTGAGATGAGCCAAGAGCAAACCTCCTCCTTCACTGGGTTGACAAGGAGTATACAAAGCTAAAGAAATAGGTTTTATTTTACTGCTTTACTTTTACTTCTACTATTACATACAGAAAGAGATCCTTGGTGCTGGGGAGGGTGGGGGAGCCCATGGAAGCTGGAATACTGGGGTGAAGATGCTGGATCGAAAGTAACAGCAAACGGTTACATGTGCAGGGATGAGCTGTCCTAACAAATCTTCAGAGCTTCTATTTTAAACCCTTCACCAAAGAAACCCATTCCTAAACAAGCAAGCTGTGGGATTACAACTCTAGCATTGATTTTTCAGCTCTGTCTGTGCTTTAACATGCAGGTCCCACAATCGCATGAGGAAATAGTGAACTTCAGCCAATTTTCAATAATTAGGGGAACAATGACAGCAACTGTGCATGTTAACTGCATAGCTAACCTCACAACACTTGGGGTATATATGAAGTCATTATTTCTACACACAAAAAATATCACCAATAACAAATCTTGTGAAAAAGATCAGGAGAGCAGGGAAAAAAATAAAGGCCAAGGCAGTAGCTGATGTTAGAGCAGGGTGCTGTTTTCACTGTGTCACGGCTCAGCCGGCTGTTTGCAACCCAGTCTTTCCCTAGGGCTTTGTAGTACAGCCACTTTTATGGACCCGTGCTTAAATGGAACAATTTGGCCTTAAGATTCAACAATAGCTTACGTGCAGGACTCCCTAAAAGCGCAGGTCCCTGGAGAGGAACATGAGGATGTCTACAGGAATGAGCTGGCTGTGGCCCGAAGTGGCGGAGCAGATTTGTGTAATCCTATCCCTTATAGACCAAAGAGAGGCATTAATCATTTTCCAGGCAATGCTTCAAATTGGATCACTAGGGATATCTGTGAGGATTCCAAAAGAAATGTTCCTGATGGCCATTAATGTGTTCCCAGTGACGTACAAGATGAACACACACACATACCATGTGCATGCACAAACAAAGCAGCAGCTAGCCTGGAAAAAAAAAATCAGCTTGTGTGCAAAGGTGCACTCAAAGCAAATTACATCATAAGGGACTCATTAATTTCCAGGACAAATAATGACTCCCACTGCCCTTCCACACTTTCACCCAGCAAAGGGCTGCAGGAGCTGGATGCAGGACATGCGTACAGTCCAGATTCCACCTTTGAAAATTCCAAGGGGCCACAATCTGTTTCCATAATGCTTTTTACATTCTTACTTTTATGGGTCTCTTGATGACAATCTAAATCCTGCCTGTTCTTCAATAAACCATTAATCTCCCAGATAGAGTTCAGGGAAGTTGCTGTGTAGCAATAAAGTGCATGTTTCCAGAGCCCAGAGGGAACAAAAAGGAAAAAGAGTGAAAGGGAGTGACATTGTTTTTGAAAGACAACTTCCTGGCTTGGAAAGGGTGGGGGGCATGCAAGGGCTATTTCCCCAAATCCTACCTGGAGCCTGCCCCTCCCCTCACTAAACCCTGATACCACTTTGCCTGTAACATTTGTAAGAAGGTGCACCTCTCCAAAATCAGGGTCAGCATAAGAAAGGAGCTGATCCCCTCATCTCCCTTCCACCCTGGTGGCCCAGGAGCCTTTTGTGAGCGATGCCATCTGGGACTGTGCTTTGGTTAGCAGATACCAGCGGGGGAGAGTCAGTGCTCACCACTGCTCTCCCCAGCCTGCTAGACCTTGCTTGGGGGTCAGTGGGGAAGGGACTTCACTGGTTCCTCACCAGCCACTGGTTTCACTAGCTGACATACATCACCCAATTTACAGGCTAGCTGCTGGTTTTGCAGACTGAAGCATAAAATGTCTCCTCTTTGTCTTCAAACCGCTTCCTCTCGGTGTGCTGAGGGTACCAGTCTCACAGAGCCAGCGTCACAAAAGCCATCAACTCCCCATGCCAAGCTTGGCTAGTCCTGTCCTGGGTTTGCATTTGAACTGGTGACCCACAGTAGAAGTAAAAAATTCTGTGCCCCACTTTATAACAGGAAAAATTAACACAATCCCTTGCGCTTCCAGGCCCCTATAAAATTGATGTTAACCATATGTCAGTGTGTGAATTATGTATAGCTGTTGGGAAAGCACGTACTGCGCTACTCAAAAGAGATGGTAGCAGTCAGCATTAGAAAGCACCAAGGAATAGAAAAAACCACATTCAACCTGACTTAAGTGCCCTAAGCTATGACTTTTATGCAGAAAAGAAAAAGAAGATAAGGAGAAGCCTGAAAAATAAATTCTTTGGGCTACAGTCCTGTAGAAAAATGGTAGTGAGGGGGGAAAAATCAGGCACATCAGGAACATATATACGGATAGAATTCTATTTATGGGACTCTCCCTGTTCAAACTGGCACAGCTCTCAACCAAAAAATGAGGGAAAATTCACTGTCTGTCTAGACATCATAAATGCAAGGACTCAAAGAGTCTAGGACTTTTACTCTAAACGCCTGGGTCTGTGATCCTTCCCTGGCACACATGTATCACAAATATTCCTATACAGGACATTTCCAATCCCAAAGCTCTGCCTATTCCATATGAATGTTATGTTCTCTTCTTTCCATATGAATAAAACTTCCTTGTCATTCCTGATGATAGTACTTCACAAGACAAACTAAAGGTCATGGAAGAGAAGCTGTGGAAAAAATTGTCTTCACTGACAAAAAGAATTCTGTGATATTTTGGATGTCCTTCGTGAGTTTTATTATAATAGTAATGCATAACTAAGTATGTAAATATCCACCCAAACACTAAGTACAGTATCTGTAGTTCACCTGAAGGAGTAAAAACCTTAGGCAGCCAGCGCTAAGGCAACATTTTTTTTGTCACTGCAGCACGATGACCACCAATGATGGTTAGCTCTGTCAGCAGCCATTTACACATCCCTAGTGACAGCTCCCTGCAGAGGCAAGCTGCACAATCCTTTTCATCTGCTGTTTCATTCTTGATGAATATAGGAGAAAAAAATTTACAATGAGAATCCATCTGAGTTACACATCCTGGCCAAAGAGCAGCTAATTAGATGTGACTGAAGTTAATTATGTTTAACACTGAACAGCTAGACCCTGAGCAACAGAATGTGACAGAGCTGTAGCTGCTGTTTCATTTGGTGAAGGCACAACGAGCAGTTCCTAGGTAAATATGGGTAGATGCTACCATAACATCACCCATGTACCTCACTGTCCTTTCTTAAATAACACTCACCCTTCTAATCAAAGTCAACAGCATCCTTTTGTGTACAGTCCTGTGCAACTGTTCAAAATTAACACATATGCACAGGATGCCTGCACAGCCCCAGACTTTCCACAGTGCTCTCATACAGTGCTGTGCTTGGAAAGTCACATCTGGAGAAATGTCCCAGTGGTGCTTGGTCTTTCAGCAGTCCCAGCACTGCTCCATGCTTCTACAAGTGTCAAGAGTGTTCCCTGCTTCCCAGTGCAGCAGAGTGCTAGCATGCTGAAAAGCAATTAATGACACTCATTAGCCTGCTGTTGCTGACGGGATCGGCAATAGCAATGGGTCGTTTTGTAGCATCAGGTATTTGTAAGGAAAATTATGAGATGGTGCTCCATTAAGGCCTTGAAAGAGGCACCACTGGGGGTTGTCTGTGTAACATTCAAGGGTAGTCTGCCTGCTACTACATAGCTCCATACCTATTATTAAAAAATAGTAGCAGCAATACTCTTTTTCTCTTCCTCTTCTCTCTTCCCTCTTAAAGGAAACCTTGCTTGATCAGTTTATTGTGTTATGAAGAGAGAGAAGGGGGATATACGTCCTTAGAGATACATGGTTTACATTTCCTCCTGAAGAGAAGGAAAGTCTCATCTTTTGTGTATTCTCTAGGACAAAATTCAAAATCTCTTGCAAACATTGTGCATCTCTCATCCTCTTGCCGTTCAGCTAACGTTTTCATTGCTGGGATGAGACACAGCTGTCCCAGGGAGAGCTAGGCTGGGGACCAGCACCATGGCAGGCTTGCTCCAGGCCCAGCATTCATAGGTAAGCTGCAGGGGATGGAACAATCACATTGTGGCCCCAGCTAAACAGCTGGAGTTCACACCAGAGGAAGTTCTTTAATTTTGTGGTTCCTCCTCTGAGTACAAAGAGTAACAAATCATCTGTCTTTTCTCACTATCCATCAGAGCTCAGCACCCTGAGATTCTCAGTGTAGTTATTCTCACATCAGCCTTAGGCAGCAAAGATATGCTCTCCTTTACAGTTTATAAATAAGAGTCTTAGCCAAAGCAAGTAATTTTCCAGAGTACCACAGTGAACCTGGAGCAGAAGAGGGAACTGAATTTAGTCTCCCACATCCCAGGGCTGTTGCCCCACTCACTGGCAGCTCCTCTCTCTTTCTCTTTCCCAAGTGAAAAGGCCCTGTTACATGGCTTCTGCCGACCTGAAGAGGTCCAGTGGGATGAGTTGCACTCTTCCAGATAGTCATAGATGGTGGCAATTGTCATTGTTGCCAGTGGCTACTCTAGCATCTAATAGTATTAAGAGGGGAAAAATTTTTGTTGTTCCTAGGTGGGCAAATGCTTTCTATTTATACCATATCTTTCATCTGAGAATCACAAGCATTTCATGTCTATCAAGAACACATCATATTCTCACAGACAGGAATATAAGTAGCATCATCTGATAATCAAGTGAAGCACAGGACAATTAAGCAGATTACCCAGGGAGAGAGATGGGAACATAGCCTGTAATGCACCTTTCAATAGCCTTTATTATCCTTCTTTTAGTCAGCTATTTGGATGGCAAAAGTCTCAGTCTAACCTGGTCTAACATAAACTGGAACCCTAACCAAACCCAAACTAAAACAAAATTAAGCTTTGAAAAACTCTAGTGCTCATTGATTTTGTATTATTTTCCATTTTCTTCCCTAGCTGAGATGGATACAGAAGTGTCAATATACGAAGGCGGCAGCTCATCTCGCAGCTATTTTTGGCTGTATACAGTAGGAACTGCAGAGGCGTGTGAAAATGGAAAGAATATGAAAGCAAATCAACCAAATACACAGGGGTAAATATGATCAGTGCTTAAAACCCAATAGCCTAAACAATTGTATTAATTTTTATGTCTCTCAGATCCAAACCTGGTATTTTAAATCTAAAATGCAGCTCTGAGCTCAGGGAGAAATAATTTCCCCACTAGAACAACAAGGTCCAAAAAGATTGTAACGGGAGTATGGTAGGTCGACAACCACAGGAGAGCATGATCCAGCTCTGGTACAATTGCATCTGTCACAAACAACTATACTGCCCAGCACCCCACTTTGAGCGTCTTTGAGAATGGTCATCTATCATGTGGTGGGGACTCCATCTGTCTTTGCAGGGTCTTGAAATTTTGAGATGAAAATTTAAGGCAGGTGGTTTAATCTTCTCTTGGTGGAAATGGCTGTGATAAAAGGGCAGTCTGCATTGAGGACCTGTGTGCCCCTTGTCCTCGAGCAGTATACCTATCCTTGTCCAACATCATGCACTGAGGATTTAGAAACAGAAATGGCTGTTACAGTTTATCCATTTCCTTCCTTTCCAACCCTGTGAGAATTGATTTGATTATTTGGGCGCATGTCTGAGAAAGGGACTGATCCAGGGGAACCCACTGTGCGAGGGCCAAGCTGGGGAGAGAAGTTTTGCAATGAGTTGTAACACATGAGGCTCCTGGCCTTACTTACTATGATCTGTGACCTGCGCTTCAGCCCTGGGAAAGTGGATTCTCACGTATTCGTCAACCCTCCCTCCCTGCTTAATTCTTTCCCTGGTCCACAGCACGGCAGTTCTGGGAGAGCCTGGGAGATCCTGTGCCTGGGGAAGAGATGGGTTTTGCATTTCCACTTCAATTATTCAGCAGGTTCAGTCTGTTCAATGAGTGCGTCTGTATGCGATCCACTGGTAGGATTTAGGATTGTACATCAGGCAGCTACTATCACAGACCCCAATGAGGTAATCTTGAGAGCTGGCACTTATATTTACAGTAGGTCCTAGAGCCAAACCATGTACACATGCCACATGTGGCCATCTTTTCCTCTTCTATCAAAGCCGATATGTGTTTATTATTCCAGCAAACGTATGAGGTACAGCACTGCCAAGAAATGGGAGCCTAATTGCTATGTTCTTTTAAGAAAGAATGCATTTGTAAAAATAAAATCATCTCCATTCAGTCAAATTACAGTCAATTATCATTGCCCTCAAGCCAAGATCTCTTAGCTCTGAATATGATTTAACTCAGTTACTGAAGCACACTGGAAATGTCTCTAATACTTGAAAAAAAAATTATTATCTTTCTACTCCTTAATAGTCAAAAGGATTTTGAAACAAGCTTAATGGAGACAATTTTCTTTGTTCCATCTGTAGCTTTTCAAGATTAACAACACTTCTTTTATTTTGGAATAATAGCTACCTGGTAGTGTTGGGTCCCTGGACTGTCTTCAAGGCAGCATTGCATTCAGTTGCACGTTCAATTAACTTTTATAGCTAAAACATATTTTTGCTTCTTTTTTTTTCCCTGGTGCCATCAAAATACTAATTTGGACAAAGACAAATGCCCTAGGACAAAGGCAAATACATACCAAACTATCACGCATGCTTTCTCAAACCCCATGGGCCAAGGATAGCTCCATCACTGTTTGCAAGAAGGTGGCTACATTTTCATGCTTACTAGCTCACTTCAGCTGGGGTGTAAATAGACCCCAAAGCACACAGTGTTTCCCTTTATAGCAGCTCAATTTAACACAAGAAACTGCTGCAATAAGCTAGCTTTTTGATCCATAAAGCAGAGCTGTAATTTACATTTTGTTCTGTTTTTCCTTCTTATCACCAGTGCTGTCAGAAGTCTTTTGATTCATTATTGTGGCAATGGAAACACTGAAACAGCAGCATGGATAAATGTGGAAGATGCAACGTTACTGACCCGCTATTCCAGGACACTGTGGGTGTCCCGGGAGATTACATTGCCGGAGGGAAACACAGTCTTCCTGATGGGTAGCTTTAGGTCCACAGAAGCTTGTGAACAGGCCACAGAATTATTTAATAGGGAGAGAGTGAAGAGAACAGAGCACAGGGGGACAGGTTTTGTGGGAAAGCAAGTAGATATAACTTCATAGCAACTGATTTTTGAAATAACCTCAAATGACCCCATGCAAGTAGGTTTCAGCCAGTGCCTGTGACTCTGTACACACTGTCACAGCTTGAAGGAGATATGGAAGTGCAAAGTTGCCTCTAAACACTTCCGTCCTGCATCAGGAGCCAGAATCCCAAAACCTCCCCTGTCCCTAATGCTGGAAATGACAGAGCAGCAATGAGACCCAGGGTCAAAGCTTGTGACAAAGCCAGCTACGTACCATGGCCAAGTACTGGAAATTCAGTGGGAACAGAGACCTGTGTCAGATACTTGCCTGTAACCTCAACCCTAACCCACCCAATTTGCCACAATGGGAATTTAAAACCAGAACTCAAAATGCAAACTTTTCCAGAGGCTGAATAAGTGACAAAAAAGTTTTCAGAGCAGCTTGTCAGTTTTTCTAGCCTCCTCAATGGCTAGCCAGCACCCCCAGCTCTTTGCAGGAGGACTCTGGGTATCCCTGCAGCCCTGCCTGCACATGAGCGGGAGCTGACTGCCAAGAAGTTTCTTAATGCCCCAAAGAGCCAGTATGGACCTAAGGCAGATCTGGAGTGCCTGGCTCAGCCCTGCGGTCAGCCTGAAATGCTGCAGTACTGTCAAACACAAGGAATCATTTCAAAAAGAGGCTAAGAAAAGGACCCTGCAGAAATTTAGCACAGTCCCATTACCGGAAAACTATTTGACGTAGTGAACAGACATGGAAACTTTTCCAGGAAACGTGTTTCTTTATTTAAATAAAAATTAGTGCCAGTAGAAATAATAAACTTTAAATACATGATACAATTATATACAACTCAATGTTAGGAATTATATACATCGGTTTTTTACAGATACAAATACATTTATACCAAAAGTAAAAGGGCGAAGGAGAAAGCAATGGAAAATGTGACAACTCGCGCATGTCAGTCTCATTTGGAAAGTTTCAGGATTCAAGTGATTCCAGGCAAAGTGCCAAACTTAATTTGGCTTCTTTCAAACTTAAAACAGCCCCTTTTGGAGTAAATCTACCAAAAAGCTTTACATGGTCTGATCCAAAGTTCACTGAAGTCGATGGAAATACTCCCACTGCCTTCAGTCTGAACTGAATCAGGCCCTTTCTGAGCACAACGGAGCCTTTGTTCTGCTGTGTTTAGAGGCAGACAGTGATACCCCTGCAGGCTACATCACATCGTATTAACCGTCCAAGCCAAAAGCAGAGTTCTCCCTTCTAAATGGCAGAAGTACAGCAGACTTTTGCCTCAGTTCATTTCTGCTGTTCAGCACTCATATTTTTCAAGCTGTCTCTCAAGCTCTAATGCCAGTGGATAAATTACAGAGCTATTTTAGCACAGGAAATATGTGGAGACATTTTGCAAACATTTTGCTGTGCAATGCTTTAGATTCAGGCTCTTTAGCCCTCATGATTCAGAACTAATCCAAACATTGTAATAAGTTATTATAAAATATAAGGTATGATTGAAATAATCATACATTGCTACAATATTAACATTACTTCTTTTAACAGTGCAATAATTTAGTAACTAATTTCATGAGCATTTGAAAAAAATCACAGTACCATTAAATTAGGGGGGGAAGTTTGTGGTGGTTTTAAAAACTAGTTACTAATGACTTTATAGAAATGCATGTGTCACATGCGAGCTGATAACAAAAAAAAAAAAAGGATGTAATGTTTATCTACACTGGCTTAAACAGAGCAGAATGGCCAGATTCTTTATTGTTGTAAATGGGTACAGTTTTACTGACCTCAAATGGAGAATTTAACTCCAACAGAGAAGCACAAAATCTTGCACATGTCCCCTGAAGTCAGGAGGACTCAGCAGATGACTTCAGCGGGGCCAGGATTTCGCCCTTGCTAGGTTAAATTCTATTCTGAATTCCACCTATTTTTCAAGGGAGCGTAACAGAGCAGCATTTTTTCAAGCTTTTCTACGTCTTACACCTTGTAACAAAGATCTTTTAATGTCTTTTTTTTAACTTACAGATCTTTGCCTTTAGTAATCAAATGTACATGTCTCTAAAAAATACAAAAGCAAAAAACAAAACCACTTTTCCTACTAGTAACTCAGTCAAAGGCTGGACTGCAGCAGAAGTTAGTGAACCTGACCCAGCCAGTACAGGTACAACTTAAGCAAAGATAGATATAGTGGCATGGATCTGAAACTGGGCTTTACAAAACCTCCTAGAAATTTGGTGCCTCTTTTTTTTTCTTCTTTGTTTCATTCTTTCTGTGCCTAACATCAGTCTCCAGCCATGCTACAATCTCCCTTCCACTACAGCATTGACAAATTTTCAGCTTTTGAGGCCTCATTGACCAAATGCGAAATATGCAGAGACATGCCAGTAATAGTTACCTTGTTAGAAAATATATATATATATTTTCTGCTTGTTATTAGCTCTTATGGTAAGAAATAATAATGGAAAAATTAAAATTAAGCATCCCAATTATGTGCAAGTTACACTTTGGTGTTGGATACCACTGCTTTCTTGTCCTGCCAGCTCTGAGGAACAGCTTGGGCCCGGGGGCACAGGTACCTGTTGAGAGTTCAGTGGAGAGCAGGAAAGTAGAACCACAAGTTCTTAGTGGGAGCTCCACTCACACTTGGCAGCTGATCAAGGGAGCCCTGCAAGTGCTAGGAGTTCTTGTGGATGTTTTCCGCAGATCCCTCGCTGCTCTCATTGAGGAGCGTTTCTGACACTTCCCCCAGTTCAGCATCCAGCACTTCCTCCTGGATGGTGAAGTGCACATCTGGGGAGGAGGATTCGGAGCTCACACTGCTGCCTTCCATCGAACAGATGGCACAGGACAGGGACGGCACCATGCTCTCCTGCAACATGTTCAGCATCATAGGGATCTGGACAGATTTCAGCCCTGATATGGTTGGTAGAGGCTTCACAGCTTCCCCCCATTCTCTCTCTTCATCTTTGTAGAGCAGAAGCAAATTGGACTTCTTCTCTTTTCTTTTGGATTTCATGTAACCCAGCATTATCCCTATCAGGAAGATCCCGTAGAAAGACATGACGATCAGAATGTAAAAATACTCATTGCTGTTGTTGTTCTCTGTGTTGTGGGATTCAGCATCAAGCATGGCTTGGGTCATGTTTGCATGGTCCATTTTCAGCATGGAAAGCGTTTCACCACAGCTAAAGCCTGGAGGAGAACGCGTATGTATACGTAAGATCAAACTTCAGACCAAAGATGTAAAAGAAACATCTGAAAAAAGATACCCCCAAACTATTCCTTGCTACTTGTAATTTGTAAGCTTGCAGGACACACTTGATTGAAGCTTGCAGTCTCTCATACTTCTGCATTAATATTGTAACTGAGAACTGTTATTCAGGTACAGAAAACATTAGAGGAAAGAAAATACGTAATATTAAATCATGTTGAGTTCTATGCTGAATTATAAAACCCCCAATCCACATGATTAAAGAAAGAAAACTATATAGAAATACTCTGCTAAGTACTTAAACATAGTTTTGTGCTACTTGACCATGTTTCCATAGGGGGGAAATAGTTAGAAGTATTATTTTATTCAATGGCGCAGGAAAAAAAATCAAGAAGCAACTTACGTCGGTATGCAAATAATTCCTCCTTTTGCAAAGCTCAAGAGACCTTTCCTCTACCAAATGCTGGGTGTTCTGAAAACTTTCCTCTGCTGCAGTTGGAATAAATAGCTCTCAAGAAATGTTTCATCACGTGTTCTAGAGGCACAGTTTATAATAGTTTTGTGTTGGAGTCAACAGATGAACTTGAAGGATTGCAGTTCAACCCACTGAACTCTTAACAGCTGTGAAAAGAAAAAGAGTTGGGAATTCAGATTTTACTCTTTCCTAACCAGTTCAGCACTGGCTTTTTCAGTTTGTGAATCCGTTTCTTTCACTGCCATCCCAATTGCTAAATCTGGCCTGTTACCCTGGGAGCTGCTGTGCAGAATGGAAAACATGAAAACCATTATTCTGTGTCTGGCATAAAATACAGAAAAATATATATGTGAATTTAATAGTAGGTGCTATCAAGCTATTTATATGCCTGCTATACATGGTTTTCCCTGAAGAGATGGGGCAGGAAACAGGTTATTTTCTTTGCCTGGGACTAGTGACAAACCTTTACAAAGTAGGTGCAAAACAAAGTGGTGACTTTCAACTCATGCAGCAGCTCCACTTTGCCACAGGGTGTGGGGCTGTGGAGAACTGTGCCCTGGGTCTCAAGTGAGTTTTAGACGGAGAGGTGCTGGTGCCACCTAACTTTGGCCGTCAAAACAGCAGCTATGGGATTTTGGTTCCCTACATAATCAGTGGAAAGGTACAGACTCCTTCGGGGACAACTTGGAGCTCCTGAAGCTGGTAGCCCCCTTCTGCCACTGTTTGTAGAAGCAACCAAGAGTTATGTGTCCTGCGTGCTGTTTATACATAGACCAGGACCACTGAGTTAATGTAGATTTTAGTATGAAGGGATGTTAACAACTTCTGGGCAGAGGGATGCTCTCTGAGCTGGAGGCTGTTGCAGCTGGCTGCTGAGCTGAGCAGGACGCCTCCCAGACCACTGGGGAGGGCAGAGTTAGGATGAAGGCTGGGTTGCAGGGCCTGCAGAGTTCCCAGTCATCAGCTCAGTGGTACAGGAGGCTCTAAGACCCCTTTTTAACACATAAGCAACAGTACAGGCCATGGGAAGAAGGAGGCCCAACTTGCACCTTGGGGATTTCACTTCCTTATCCTCTCCATCCTCGTTCTTCACACACAAAGACCAATTAGTCAGGCCACACATACGTGATGTGAATGTCACCCCTTCTGCAAAGCTTCAAGGATGTTTATGTAACAGGACAGTCCACTTCCAGAAAGTAGTCAACTGGTGCTGAAGTTTCCCAACAGTAGGTCTGGGGTTTTTTCTCCTCTGCAGTCACTTGTGGATTCTTTGCATAGACAGCAAATTCTTTTCCAACCTCTGCCCTCACAATCCCTCTGAGGTAAAAGCAGATAGGATTAACCTCTCTTCACATGTAGGAAAAAGCAAGAGAGAAGAGTTAAGCAACTTTAAATTAAGTGAAGGATTCAAGAAAAGACAGAATTGTATCTCTGTTTGGAACCAGCATTTTCCATCATTTCTCTGAACAACTCCACAAAGAAAAGAAAAAAAAAATTACATTAGCCAGATTCCCTTCTCTGCCCCTTAAAATAGAGAATCCACCCTTCAGGATGTTCGTTTTATCTCCTTGTGCATTCCCATGTGATAGCTCAGGAGTTGTTGATGTTGGACTAACGTCTACTGGGATTTCATCTGACAAAATCTGTCTGCAGCACCAGCTTGCCAAGTCTGGATTCTTCTTCCTTGTTTCTGACAAATTAGTGAGCAGGCAGCAAGAGCATATTAACTGGTAGGTTAAAGCATAACCCAGAGCAAGTCTCCAGATTTTCTAGTTATCTTTGAGGAATTCTTATTTCACATCTTTCTCAGCTCCATGTGATATTTGCTCACCCATTCAGCTCCAGAAATTTGGAATTTGAAAAATTAAAGAATGTGTCAGGTTTTATCAACACCTTTTTATGCAGGACTTTCACAGAATGGTGAGGAGATGCTCAGCATTGTCAGGTCAATGAAGGTTGGTTCAGTACAAGGAGAAATCCTTTCTCTGTACCCATGACACCCTAGGAAACCAGCTCTGAAGCTGCTCGATCCTGGGAACAAGAAGATCTAAAGCCTGTTCTGCTGCCTCCTGTTGTCAGTGCTATATACAGGTCATCACTGACCTCGACACAAAGAGCACTTTCAGGCATCCAGAGGCACTGACACCCCACAGCTCCCACCAGTAAGCCAGCAGAGCAGAGTCAGACAGGCTGTTCTGCAGGTGCCTGCAGGTGCGAATAGGGCCTCTTGTTTGCTCCAAAGCCTGATATTTTTCAGGTAGGTGAAGCTCTGCACAAAGTTACGAAGACAAACTGCAGCACCCAACAAGAGCACAGGAAGACTGGTCAGGTACATCCATAGATATATGCAATCTTCCAAAGTTCAACTGAAAGATGACTGAGTTGCATAATTATGCATAGTTATTCCTGAAAACTCTTTGCAATTGTATTTACTTTGGCTAGTTGATGACAACAACTCTTCTCCATCTGTTAGCCTATGATTCTGAAAAACAGTTTAATTTTAAAAAGGCCTGGAAGGAATCCGTGAGCCTTCTATAAACATGAAAAGGAGGGATAGGAAGACACTGGGGAATAACCACCTGAAAAACATATGCCACTTGCGTACTGGTGCCATAAGTCAGATTTCTCAAGCTGTACCCTGTAGAAACTGTATTTTTGTCTAAAAACAAGACCTAGAAAATTGAAAATTGGAGCCTTTTAATTTTGTGTTTCAAAATCACCTTGGTTGCAAATTATATTATTCAATGCGGAATGTAAAACCATTGATCATGGCAAAAATACTTGCTTAATTTGAATTTACTTTTTGGAGTTAAGGTTACTAGCTATTTCTTGTTTGAGGTTTCTTTCTTCCTTTCAGATCAATTTTTTTTCCCCAAACTTCACAAAATTCCCCTTGATATTTCACTTACACGTCTCTTATGCTTTCAGCAATTGCCCCTCACGTGTTCCTCTTCACCTTTGCCTCACTTCCAACCTAGGCTATAATATTTAGGAATAATCCTCATGCAGTTGCTCCCACCTTCTAGATTCCCCCTTTGGAAAACAGTCAGACTAATAAAGCAGAGCAACAGCTAGGCACTCCAATGATGGAAAGGTCACAACATAGTTGCTGATGCCAGATTTTTTTTTCTCAAGGTCCCTGTCTCCTCGAGAGCCTTTTCTGGCAACAACCTCCATCACCAAAGGACACAAATGTTGAGGCTTGAGGCATCCCATAGGGCAGGAATTCTTCAGAACATGGCTTAAGGGATAGTATAATGTGAACCCTTTCTCCAAATAAAAATTGGAGGACAATCAGAAAGCAGAACGAAGACAAAATCCATCATGAAGACAACATGAAACATCCTTAGACTCAGGTGACTCTCTGCAGGCTGCCATGGAAAATATATGTCTAACCCTTCATTACGGGCATAATCCATGGTCTGATGCTGCATTTATCTTTCTTTTTGCACATAGTGAGTTAATAAGACAAGACACAACTGTTAAAGGGCTAGCTCCTATGGGAAGCTGAGCCTGTTTGATAAGTGTATACTAACAGTATGACTAAAGAGTATCTGAGCATATGCATTTTTGGAAGTAATCATCTGATAATCTGAAAAAGATTGAAAGAAAAGAGAAATTGTAAGGACAGAAGTGTTGGGTTTTTTTCTTCCTGCACATGGCTCTTTAATGGCGGTAACAGTTGGGAATTTACCACTAGGGAGAAAAAGGGAGGAGAGTTTTGCTGTGCTGTTGACTTAGTTACGACTTAGAACTTCCAGACATTGCAGTTGGGAAAGGACAGCAAAGGCAATCATTAATTTTCACTCACATATATGATTTCAATTAAAATAAAATTAGAGAGCAAGATCTGGGTTTGACACCATAAAGGACAACACAATGAACAGGGATGTTTGTGCTCTTGATTTGGCCTTGCATTTAAAGACCTGCCATGCTGAGATGTACGTACTGACTTTTGGTCCTGCTGCAAAACACAAGCCTCACAAAGGACTGGACCCAAAGTTCCTTGAAGTCAAAACACCTTAAAGTTAATGGCAGTGCCTCACTTAAAGCGAGTATCAGATCAGGAACAGCACCTGCTCCTTTCAAGTTCTGTGCAACTGAGAGTCAATTCTCAGTGAAGCTTGTGAGTGTGTTGGAATACAAGAGCTAGTTCAGAAGCAGCAAGTCATGCACTTGTTCCCAGAGTAGGGAATGAGTAGCAGCCCAACACAAGCCATGTGCCTCCTACAGTACGAAATTTATGAGCTTTACTATATGCTTTTAACGCTTCTATGCCTCAGCTCACTCACTTGTAAAATGAATCTAATAATACCTACAAATTATACATGCTGTGAGGGTACAGCATGGTAATGCACTTGCAGATCACTACCTGAAAAGGTAATAACCATTGTATTTGCAAGCGCAACAGCATTACCACACGGCTGGGCTGGCATCTGAGCAATTCTCACACAGCTCTAGGCTCAGCGTCATTTTCTATCACTCTTCCTTATTTTTCATACTGCAGAAATAGATGACATTTTTAATATACTTCACGCAAGCAATTTCTAGAGGAAAGTGGCAATTTTCTCAGTGTCATCCACAAGATACCATGTTTCCATCTGGATACCAAATGGAAGTAATACTCTGCCTAGTTATTAACTGTGAAAAACTTAGTAAAATGCTCAGGTCTGCCTTACAATCTTCACTAGTGTAAACATGCAAATATAAGTCTAGAAGATGCATGCATCAGCCTTCTTTCCAACTTCAGCCTTCTTTCCAACTTCATCCTTTAGTTTGCTTTAATTCAAGTTTTGTTTAACCTTTGTAGCAGATCCCCATATCATGAAGCTTCAAGTTTCTCAGGTGTTCCCTGCACTCAGAGCGGCAAAAACTCTATCAATAGTAGCAAATACGGGATTCAGAAGCAACTCACAGCCGAGGTGTCCCAGCGCTCTCAACTCTAGCAGTGGCAAGAGATTTCCCAGAAGTCACGTCCAGAGTACTGCAATTGACCTCCAAGCACACTACAAAGATCTGTAAGGAAAATTGGTTTCTGATCCTGAGAGATGACAAGCAACAGAAAATCTCAATTATATCTGTAATAACAGTTTACCCTAAATTTAGCATTTACCGTAAGGCATGTGTTGTGGGACTCTTGGAGTTTTGGGATAGGCATTTCTTTTCAACCTGTAAACTGGAATTCAGAAAGCTATGAGTGACTCAAAACAAATAGAGTGGAAACAGGCAACTCTCACGATAGCAATAACAAGAAATTACATTTAAAAAAATAAAGATTTTTCAGTGGCTGATATGAGAATCTGAGTCCAAAGTCATCACATCCTCAATTCTCTTTCCCATAGATGAGACATGTTACAAAGTTATTTTTATCAATACGTATTTCTATACAATAAAATGAAACTTATACTTCATATTATCTTACCTTCCTCTTTTGATGTGGCACAGAGGATGTAGGTATGTTGGATTTGAAAATGCTTTTTCTTTCCTTTTCCCTTTTTTTTCCCCCAAACAGAATTATTTGTTGAATGCATTACCTTTAAAAACAAAGTTAAAAGATTTCTTTGCTCTCAGTGTCAAATTCTAGATTCAGTTGCACTGTATGTGACCAACAGTGTTTGACATATTTACCTCTATTTGGGATTTAACACAACATACCAAATTTTGGATGCCTTTAAAAAAAATCAAACACCTCTAAATTTGATTAGCAGTATTTAGAATAAATTCACTGAAAAATCCAAATACACATTTCTGATTCTTCAGTGAACAGACAGTACTTACTTTTCCAACTGTGGAAAGGTGCTTTATGAAGGACCATTCAACTTCTCTCTCAACTGATTCTGACTCTAATCAGCTCAGAATTAGCACTTTGATTTATATTAGAGAAGGCTTCTAACAAACAAGTTGTAGGTGAAGGGGTATGAATGAGTATTTAGAGGGTTTCTGAAAAATTCCTCTGCACGCAGCATGAAGATCTCCCCTTAGTTTTCTTTTTTGTTCATTTTAAGATACTCATGATCTGAGAAATTCAGCATATGCCAGCAATTGAGAAGCATAATAAATAAAGGGGACAAAACTACTGAAAGCATTCAAGTGCTTGACTTGAACCCTCACATGACTACAGATCAGAAATGAAAGATCTTTGTGAAAGTTGAGAGGAGCTTGCATGACATGAGGAGGAAAGCTTATAGAGACATTGATAAATGTCTGGCTATCCAGTTAAAAATAACCAAAGTTCAACTACAAAAGCATGCATTCATTCCCTCGAGCCAGGAAACATTTTGTTAGGTTGCATTCACTTTAGTTGGGACTCTGCTGCCTTCTTCACAAGGAGCAGCTACCCACTACCTACTGTCACTCATGCAAGTTCATGCCTCCCTCTAGTCACTCTCTTTCTGCTTCTCAGTTCTGCTGGCTATGTGGAAGCCCAGCACAGTTCAGTCATTTTGCTTTGGGCTTTTTTGAAAATAATATCTGGAAACAAAGAAGAACAAGGGAGCAGGATGCTGTCACATGAAATGAACAGGGTAGGGTTCACACACCTAGTGACTTCCCCTGCACTGGTACAGAGGTGTAACAGTTCTCAAAGTCCACCACACTTGAAAGAATTTGAGAAGAAAAACAAACAGACAAAAATTTAACCACTGGGGAAACCACAGACACTAAAGTCAGGAGACAGTTATTGCTTAGTCTCACTAAACTGCAGCACTGCAGTTTTCATTTTCGTACATCAAGAAGTGGCAACATTTAGGTGAGTTCTGCCTCAGATACATGCCCAGAACTCCCACTGAATCGAGTGGGGTTTTGGTGAGTGTGAAAAATACAACCACTAATACAGAGCAAGGTACCAGTCTGGCTGCCTGCATGGACCGCGTTGAGTTTTCTGCCTTGAGATTAAATATCTGCCAGTATATAATGGGCATTTTATAGTCATGTCTACTAACACTGCTCTTGAGGACAGGGTTGAATACAGAGTGTACAAAAGAGATTGAAAAAAGGGAGGGAGACCATAACGACGTTTACCACAAAAGCCTTTAGGAACGCGCGACAGGGTACAATAAAGAATACAACACAAGTGTCACAGGGATTTTCCATCTCTCCCTAGGAGAGAAAACACGTGCAGAGGTAAGCTCACTCTCCGCTCCCAGAAATCAGTGTACAGCAGAGATGAAAGGGACAGATAGTGCTTTCTCAGTGGCACATATCCAGTCCAGCTGAAGCAAAAGCACTTGCAAGGTCTTAGAGGAACAAGGCACATTTCTCTTCTTTTTTTTTTTTCCAATCCTGGAAAATTTGTTTGCAAAGTAAAAAGCAGCCCATGCTGTTTCACAGCAGCCATGTCAGCGTAGCATCCCAGGTCACTGTGACCTTCAGCGCATACAGGATTTTTCACTTTCACATGGATACCAGATGCTGAGCCCTCTCTCCCTCTGATGTTCAAGGCCTTCAGGCTTTTGTACATCAGGGACTCAGCACCATGTGCGTTTGTAACGCTCTCTTCAAGTTTTTGTTGTGAAACCTCCACATTTACTGTAGCTGTTGCACCAAACATCACACTCCCTTAATTACTGCTCTCAACCCTGTTGACCTGAATCTTCGTGGGATTGCAAATGCAGTTTAGATTTCATCATTGCCTTTTTCTACTGCAGTCCCCTTTCAGGCTGAAACAACTAAGACAGCACTTCAGTTTGATTTATTACATTTTGTCATCTGTTGACTGTACTCACTTTTAGAGCACAAAATACTATTTGTATTCTTATTCCAAAAGTCTGCTTTGGAAAACACAACACAAGGCACAAAATAGCGGTCTGAGGTATAAATAGCATCAGTTGGATGAACGTCAGGTGTACACCAAAGAGGACAGAAAGTATACAAAAGAGGCAGCAACAGCACATGCATCCTCTCTGAAGAGAGGGATTCTGCATGGCAAAGGAGGGAAGGCACGAAGCTGTGATTTCTGAAACCCGAGGCTGAACTTCCAGTCTCAAATGATGAACCCATCTGCAGTTTGCCTTTGATTCCTGTAAGGTCTGGATTTCCCCTTTAGTGCCTGGATACAAGAAGTTAAGGCGATTCCTGAAAGTGAGGTAAGATCCGTTCCTGTATTTCTGTATTTTGGTATTAGCCCATGAAGCCACAGACTTGAGTATGCAGAGGATGAGTCCCTAAATACATAATGCGGAGAATGGTTTGTACACAATACAGTGTCATGCCAGCCTTAACAGAACAGGATTTCTCCCTTCTAAACTGACAGAAAAGCTTCACTTCTTTCAGTTAACACAAGCACTCATAATCCAGCCGTATGTGAACAACTGATGGAGCTCAAATGATGTAATCCTCCATTACCAGGACCCTGATTGATCTAACAGCCTTCCACATCCTCCCATACCTCCTGCATGAAAGAAATTTCAAAACAGCTCCAAAAGACCTGGAAAAGCCCAAGGAGAAGCCTGGTGGGAGAAGCCCTCCTGACATTTCCCTCATCAGCACAGCGAGTTCACACCCTGCAGATTAGGTGCACCCTGTGGGTGCATATGGCAGCAAACGGAACAGACAGAAAGCGTGCAGCTCTCTGGGAACCACTGCCATCTTCCCCATGGGGTCCACAGCCATGCCACCCCATGGAAAACTCTCCCTACGCTGTGTGCTGAACAGAAAGAGGGGCGAGAGCACACTTTGTCAGTGCAACAATATTAATTTTTAAAATTAACTTTTAAAAAGTGATACCAAAAAGAAACTTAGTAACATGTAAATGTCTACTTTAAGCAGGGATGGCTTACTTGCAAATGATAAAAGAAGCCGGAGGGGATGTATTTTTCAAGTGCAGGCATTTACATCTCAGTGGGGAGACATCCGTTCTTGAACGTATTTTGTTAAAGCAAAGACAGCCATTGGTTTGATGGAATTATGCTTTTAGAACTTAGGGGAAAACAGTCTCCTCTCTTGGCTGCTCATAACATGTGAATAATCAGCCCAAAGTAAACAATGTGTGGACTTGTGTGGTCTTTTTGCTCTTCGTATGAGGCTGGTATTTCACTCAAACCTAGGAAGTGACAGGAAGTGGGAAATTCTGCACAGATACAGGAGATCCTACACTTTTCTAGCAACCTCTGGTAATGCAGCGCGTTTGGGGAAAAAATATTGCTGTTCCAGATGGGAAATTAAAAAAAAATATGTCTAGACACATAGGATGAATTAATACTCCTTTGAGTCACGTAACTAAAGAATTTTGATGTAGCTGTATTCACAGAATTTCCTGACTTTCATAAACATATGAATGTTCACACATCAGTGGAATACTAATCAATTCTTAAACTGAAGTGTTAAAGGAGTTACTGAAAGCAACATAACTGCTGCATTATTTGCACATATAGTTCATGGTGTGTGGTGGTTGCTCACATAAATCATCCACTTAGGGAAGAGAAATAGTGCTCCAGCAGATGAAAGGCCTCAGCACAGCAGGGTCTGTGTTCCCTTTGCTGTTGCACTGCAGGCAAGGATCCTGAAGAATGATGACTGTTTAACACACTGCTACCCATTTTCAAATGAATATGGGGGGTGGAAAGTTTGTGCTGGTTTTCTTAATCATCCCTTGCGTGTTTGACCCCAGCGCACCCTGCCTACACCCACCATGGCAGGGGACACACACAAACCATTTACTCTGAGTGTTTTCCAACTGCCCGCTCCCTTTCCCTACCACACAACTTCTGTTCCACCTGATCCATCCAAGTGCCCAACACTCTGACTCTTCCTCCGCATGGTCTTGACCCAGCCAAGTCACTCAGCCCCACTCAGCCAAAACCGAGGAGAGGTTTGCTACCTCCACATGATTTTGCTGGCTCCCTCTGCCCCATGGGCTCAGCTCCATGCTCTGTGTATCGCACAGGCTAGAGGACACAGGCTACTCTCATATCAAGTCCTTCAACTGTGAACTGAAAATGCAAACTGGAAGCTGTTGCTTTGAAAGCTGGAACTCCTGTAGTACTCCCCTACATTTCAGGGTTTATCTCCTCCTGAGGTAAAGCTCCCACCACCTTCTCCATCCATGACTCTTGTTCCTCTCCTTTGATTTCTCTGACTTTATCTCATTTTCACCATCAATGTTCTTCACAAACCAGGTTGCCAAAGCATCTCCTTCAAACCCCTCTAAAACCCACCTGCTTGGCTTTAGGGGTCGGGGGAAGGGAGATAGGAAAGAGATTTTAAGGAAAGTCTAAATAAAAGACAATGAAAAATACCCACATGCACATGTTACTCAGCACCACGTATCCATGTGACTTTCCATGTCCCCTATAGCTTTTCTCTGACATTTCTGTTTATAAACTTACTTACCATGTCATATCAAACCACATTGCTGTGTTTCTGCTGGGGCAGGACTGTGTCTTTAGCGAGATACCTCGCATTTTTCTGAGCCCTCAAACAGCAATCACACCCCATACATTTGTGAAGCTCGCCCAGCTGGGACAGCTCTGCAAAGCTCCAAGTGGTTTCCCAATATCTCCCTCCAAGAAAAAGCTGCCAGAAACAGTTCCTTCCTTCTCCCAAAAGATAAACTCTCTTTGCCGCATCTCCCTGGGGGTGCAGCTCAGCTCCTTGCCCCCCACCACCAGCGGTGCTGGGGCTGGTGCGAGGCACATTCCAGGAATGCTTCCAGCCAGCGCGCCCTGTGCTTCTAACTGTCCTCCTTTTCCTAAACATTCAGCCATGGTTTAGACAGACAATTATATTTTTTTTTTTTTAATATTTGCTCATTGTCAAGCAGAGACGGGTACACCAATTCTGGAAGGTTCCCTGCCCAAGTCTTTGTTGCCTGGTATATCTTACTTGGATTAGAACTCAGAGCTAGAAAATGTTCATCTGAAACCATTTGTGTTTCTAAATAACAGATTAAAATTAAAAACTGCATGCAGATTTAATTGCTGTGAGTATAATAATCTCAGCATTAGGATTAGCTAGCAGCATAACCAAAAAAAAAGAAAAAAAAAAAAAGCCCACCCAAAACCAGTTATCTGAGATTAAGGAGTCTTGACGATTAAGCTATGATTTGCTGCTGAACCAACCAACACATCTAAAACATGTCATTATTTTTTCCTAAAGCAAGACCCAATGAGATAAACCAAAACAAATTCCCATCAATGTTTTGGTCTGTTATAATGTCTTTTTTTAAATATCAAGCTGACTCTCTGAAGACTACAGCAGAAGATAACTAAAGAGCAGGCAACACAAAATCACCGTGAAACTGGGTGATGAGCTGTGCCAGGCTGCAAGTTTGAGGCAGCAAGGGCAGAAGAACCTTGTTCTGGTCTCCTGTGTGATGTGGGAGTGAATAAAACAAAATTAATCTCTTCCAGTTATGAGAATGACAAAAAGCAGCTGCAAAATCATTCAGAACAGGGCACAGAGCAGAAACCCCTGAGGATGCCACACCACTTCTTCTGAATCATAATTTCTAGAAATTCTGCAGGGATCAGACTTCTGTTGTTGCTGACTGTTGAACTTGCAAAGCACGCTACTAAATCAGGAGCTCATTTGCTAGAGACGCAGCAGATTTAATGGTGGATGCAGAGGCCAGTTACCTTCGGTGTTGGGGGGGCTCTGCCCTGCCTCTGCTGCAGCCCGTGCCAGCTCTCACGGCTCTCTCTGGAGGCAGGACCAGGCTGACGGACCTTACCGGACCCTTAAAGCTCCCAGTAGGAAGCTGACAGCCCCTGTGCTCTCTCACAGACTCCCACTACGCTTGATTTCAAGGAAAGATATCTGTTCTATTACATCTGTTTAACAAGCATAGGCTCAGCCTGTGAACTGCTCATTTCCGTTAGACACAGCAAATCCTCACAGGGGTCGTTTCCCACTGAAGTCACTGGGTTTGTTTGTTTTTCTATAAGGTGAATCATATTCTGCTCTTTCGGCTTAATACCTAAATCCTTTTCCAGATAAGATTCCCACTAACTCGGCTCTGGAAGTTGCCAGCCTCATAACCTTGTATCCCATTGATGTCAATAGCAATGAGGGTTAGTCACCTCCTCACAGTTCCCCAAAACACTATATCTGTGTTACTACAAATCTGTCCCCTTTGCAGATGTCACTGGAGCACCTCCAGGTCTCATAGTTTAATGTTTGCCAGTCTCTGGTACAACCCTGCCATCACCTCCCTCTCAAACACAACTCATCCGGACCCTCTCTTTGGAACGCAGCAAACCACAACAGGCTTCATACTTTGTACAAAGGAAAGTTGTAAAAGGTCCTATCTCAGCATTAGAAAGCTCAGTGGGGGGAAGCCCAGGTCATCACCAAAACACTGAGTTGTCCTTTTAGATTTTTTGGTGTTTGGGGGTTTTTTTACTTCCCCTTCATGACTGGCTTCAGGATGTGATCGGTCTCAAAAAGGACTAAAAGACACAGACATTAATTCAGGTATCCAGTGCTCAGACGCTTCAAATAAATTGCCCAGCTCTTCTGTAATTTAGCTTAGGAAAGCAGCCAATTTACTAAATTAAAGATTTTAGAAGTCTTTTGAGTAAAGTGAGCTTAGGCTTTGCCCCCTAATTTATTGGTAGTTTCATTTCATTTCTCTTACCTTCCTCCACCCTTCATTTCAGAACCAGCCAAGTTTCAACAAAGTGGGTTCACTATCACATGGAAAAACCCACGTGCTAGACTAGTACTATAGACTGTGCCCTTAAAAATAATAACTACAGCAGGAGTGAGCTGCCACAGCCCCGCGGACCAGCTCGGACTTCCCTGTCACCCCACGTTGCCATGGCCACAAACGATGCTCAGAAACCAACGCTGCCATGGAGATGAGATTGCCATGACACCGAGGCAAGCAGGAGGCTATGCTGGGCAGGTAGCACACTCCAAATACTGGATGTCATCATTTTAAGTAAGAAAGGAATTTAATGTAGCTGCTTACGGGTAGGTCATGAAGAACCTTAATAGTGTTTCTGCTGAATTAAATTTAGGAGAGGTTTTAATCTGGCTTTAAAAACAAATAGCAAAAATGCAAGATCTTTTTTACTAAACAAATTACAGACAAATAGATTGGATTTCTAGTTTTATAACAATAAAGTGGAAACAATTAATATGCACTAAACATAAGTAAAACCCAAATGAGGATCATTTACATCTATATTAACTACATATTACTGCCTTTCTAAAGATGAAGGGTAGAGGCTTCCCACGAGTCCATTACAGTGCAAGAGAAACCAAGCGAGAAGCAAATGCCTCTGTACCAGGATTTTTAATACTGGAAACTTGTCCATGACTGGGGGTGTACAGGACTCAGCCTGTTTGATCCACAAGCACCCTTAAGCAGGACCCATGTTATCAACTCCCCCACAATTTACTAGGTACCTTGCAGTACTGAGATACTCATCTCATGCTATTCAGTTGTTGCCAAGACACCATTCACACTTCTGATTCCCCATTAGCATCAGCTAATAATCTTCTGCTGGCTGGTTTTCAAAGAGCTCCAGAAGGATTCAAGGCTGCTACAAGTAAAAAACAAGGCAAGAGAGAAAAGCTGCTTGTTCTTGCGGTCAAAAGAAGTACAGCCCATGACTTTTGCATGCCTCAGATAACGAGGAAACCAGAAAATAAAACCCCAAATCCATTACTTAGTTAAGTCTAATCATTTGGGGATCTCACTTGTGATTTTTTGAATCACAACTGAGATTAGATTGGATATTAGGAAAAATTTCTTCACTGAAAGAGCAGTCAGGCACTGGAAGAGGCTGCCCAGAGAGGTGGGGGAGTCACCATCCCTGGGGGAGTTCAAAAAACATGTAGACGTGGCACTTTGGGACATGGTTTAGAGGACATGGTAGTGTTGGGTTGATGGTTGGACTTGATGATCCTAGAGGTCTTTTCCAACCTTATTAATTCTATGATTCTATATAACTTGCTTGGAGCTAGCAAGAGCAATAGAGCTTTAAAAAAGCAGACATGGCTACAAGTTCCGCTGTTTCCACCCTTTTCCCTCAAGTGTTAAGCAAGCTTTCTCTCCACAGCTGGGTCCCTCCTGCTTCTCTGAAAGCCCACACCACAGCCCCTACATTTCTTAGCCACTTTTTTGTGTTGTTCAAAACACAGATGATTTGAGCAGAGGTTCAGACAAGGGCGCAGAAATTGTTCATCCTGGGCAAAACTTCGGGGAGCCACGTCCCAGTGCCGGGGCTGGGGGAAGCCCTGCTGCAGAGGCCAGTCAGTGCTGCTGCCGTGTGCAGATGGTGGGGTTGGCATGGACGAGGTCAGAGACATGGAAAAATTCCAGCCAGACTGATCTCAGCCCATTATTTTGCTCTGTCTGAAACAGAGATGCTGTTATCTTTGACCCTACTCTACTTTGAGGATGCAGTCAAAGCACTTCTGAAATGCTGCTGCTTCTACAATAGTAAATCCACAGCGGGGAAATCGGTCACATAGATCTCAGAGCCTGAGCAAAAGCTAAACACCTTTAGTAATCACTATGTTTATAGGGCTGTATATTCTAGGCTTTGCGTTAGTTTAACACTCAACACATGTGTTTACCACTCTGCAAGGAAGGTAACAGTGGCAGAGAGAGATTAACACCAAGGCTGGCAGGAAGCCAATGACACAATAAATGTCCAGCTGCCCAGCCTCTACCCTAGCAATAAGACTATCCTTACCCTCAGGTAGAGATTTGTTCCAGATCTTATTTCAGCTTAACTTGATATTACCCTTCAAAACAGTTTCAAAAAAAAAAATCTTTACCTCTGTGAAAACAATATTGCAGACAAAGGAAAGAGGTATGAGAACCCCAAGCCAATACATTTTGTTCTGAGGTTGGTGTGAAGATAGCTGGGCTTGCGAAGTGGAGATTTCTGATTTGCACCCTTCATTCTGTCTCTGAGCAAGTCACTGGCTCCAGGATTGAGAGGCAGAGTGCGACTGGGTCACTGCCTGGGAGGGAGAGGGCCTTCAAGGGGGTCAGGAGTTCCTCCCCACAGCAGGGAAACTACAAAGGATGGATTAAAAAGCGAGAAAGATTTTTTTTTACCTTGTTTTGCTATTGTGAAGCCACTCAAAATATTTTCAAAATGAAGTAGGACTGGGGAGATAATTCTTTACAATACTTAGAGGTATTGCTTTTTTCTGGACCCAAAATGTAAGGGAATCAGGTCAGAACCATGGGTCTGCTCTTGTACGAGCTTCTCAAATTCACAGGAAAACGAATGTCATTGCTGTTCACCAAGTCATCTGTTACACACAAGTGTGACTGTAACTGAGTCACTGACAAATTACAAATATTTGCCACAATTTATTAGTCCTTTAAGGTTTGGTTTGTTTTTTTTTTTCTCTAGTGGCTGAAAAGAAAAAAACTGAGTCAGCTCCAGCACAAAAATCTACTCTTCAAACTCTAGTGAATGGGATGAGATTTAGGCCCTTGTGGGGTTTTCTTATTTACCCTGAGAAAGTAGGCCTACGGCTCTGCAAAGGCAGGTGCCAAGGACCACGCTCCCTTTGCTGGTTGGGCCGTGTGTGCTGGCTGGGTGCAGCTTCATGCCAGCAACACAGGGTGCAAATTTGGCCGGAGGGAGAACAGAGCTGCCTGCATCCATCCGTGCAGCCAGGCAGAGTTTGCTTTACTTCCCTCTGCTCACCTAAACTGCCAAGAATTAGTTTTTACAGATGGACCTGCCGCGGCATGAAGCATCCATCATCTACAGGAGACTCACTCACTCGGCTGCTCCCCTAAGCAGACCCACAAAAGTGGGACCTACCAGGTCTGGACGAGAAGATCCATGTTGGTCATGCCCAAATCTCCCCTTTCTTACAGCAGGCTCACAGTGCTGGGACAGCCCCACCACCCACTTCCACCAGAGGTGGAGAGAGAATCACGCTCCGTGCATGCAAGTTTCCTTTCTCCCTTGAGACATTCTGCTCACTTTCAGGGCAATTCTTGAAGCTGATTTTTCTAGAAGCAATTAAGTTGTTGCCTGTGTAGTTAGCAACCTTTCTTGCTCAGCCATCTCCCTGCAAGACTCAGAATCATCCAGAACTTGTCAAGATATTTTATTTTTTTTGGATGTTGATGTACATTTAATATTTAGATACATTCCTGCAATCCCAAGAGCACACTTTGTGGGATTGCGGGAAGATGGCTGGTTTGAAGGGGTTAGGCACTTGGGAGTGTTTTTTATGGCAGGGGAGCATCAGATCACCAGCCTTGCCCACCTTTTCCCTTCCCTATCAGAGTTATGATTCATCTTCCCACATGGATTCTCCTGTACTCTCAGGCATCGCTGGTTAAAAATAACTCTCACATCCCAATTTATACAACCCCACTAGCCAGTTACCTGAGCACTTGGCGTGGCTAACACAAGAGTTTTCCTTTGCCCACCAGACAAACAAGCCCTTCTCAAAGACTCTGCCACCCAGGCTCCGTCCCAACAGCAGAAGTGCTGACTGTGCTCCACACCTGGGTCTTTCCAGGGGTGCTGCAGGGGTGATCGCCAAGTCCTGAGGGCTCTGTCTCATGGGTAACTTGCAACTATTGGAGTATTTAGTTTACAGGTAAGGTATTTTAAGCTAAAGTTGAATACAAAATGGCTTACTCTTAATTACATATGCATAAGCCTCCCTCAACCTTGAAACACAGAGTAAGTTGTTTAGGATCCTAAACAGAGTGAGGGTGTGTGTGTGTGTGCAAGTACTAAAAAATAATTAGGTAATTTGCAAAAATCCTACACCAAAGTGACATTAGCAAAGAAATGGAGATCTTACCCAGAAGGAAAGAAAATATTGTTTGAATAGGTCAACAGTGAAAGCAGGAATCTCTGCACTCAGCAGCAGGGCTCTACGGAGGCGGGTAGGACGTGGCAGGGCAGCAGAGCTCCTGCCTGCAAGGGTCTGGGTGGATGGCAGGACCTGCAGCAAGGCTGTGGTGCCGCACGGGCTGGGGCCAGGGCACGGACCCTGCTCTGTTGCACATCTGCCACGCTCCCTGGGACAGCCCTGCAGCTGGGCAGCACTGTGAGGTGAAAGCAGGAGAGACACAGTCCTTAGAAGGAAACCAAACCAGAACAAATAAAGCAAGAAATAAGCACTGAGCATTATGCTATGCATGGGAGTGGGGCAAAGGCAGTCGCTGCTTTCCAGGCGCCGCAGTGAGCGGCCCCCAGGGGCTGCCAGCCCCCGACACGGGGACACAGGTACATCCCACTGCCCACTGCACACACACCGCTCACACAGCCGAGGCGAAAATCACAATAAAGCTGTGAAGAAAGCAGCATGAAAATTACCCCCCTCAAGTAACATTTTAATTATCACTTAAATTATGTTTATATAGTATAAATATGTATTGCCATCCTTCATCCCTATTGTCAGCCATATTATCTTACACTGGAGTTTGAGGGTATGAACATGCTCAGATCAATCACGTGGACCAGTAGAGAAAAATCAGTAGATTTTTGCTTTGAAACCACCAACACTTCAGTTTATTAGCCTGGGGGGGGGGAGAGAAATCAAGTTAATTATCCCAACCTTAGATGGGCTGAGTTATTGATTCCCTCCACTGCTACAGGATTATCCACTCCCAGAGGAGCTGCCCTGACAAAGGGCTCTGTGATACTTACTTGCTGATCTCTCCAGAGTCACATGCTGGTTGGAGACCCCAACAAGTGAGACTCCAGCCCACAGGCCCTGTGTCTGCAACCACCTCCAGAACTGATGCCCAGTCATATCTCCAAACTCCTCGAGACGGTTAGAGGTATCAGCTCCAGAATAAAATGGGCCAGCAAATGAAGAAAGGGGGTAATGAAGAGAATTAAAGTTCCACTATACTTACGAAAAAACATTGACGAGAGTTCTGTCTGCTCGGTTAATACAGAAAGTCTTTTGCTGCAGTCCACACATCCTTCCTAATTTCAAAAGTTTTATAAATTTTGGGTAAGATACCAGATGTGCAGATGCTACAAGTGTTTGAGATGTATCAATCTTTAAAGCTTTAAATCTCTAAAAATTTGTCTCCAAAAACTATGAGAAAGGTCTTGGCAATAAAATCAAAAAATCATAGTAAGAAAAAAATAGGGCAAACAAGATACTAATGGGTTTCTTAAGTGGAGCTGGGATGAAAACTAAAGCTGGACCATTTAACAGTGAAAGCTGGGTATAATTTTCTAAAACCTCTGCTAAAGGTTACCACACCAGTGTCCTTCACTGTACAAAGTCACTGTTTATGAGTAAGGAGCCCTTATAGAGCTGAATCCGAAGGCTCTTGACGTCATGAGGAAAAGCTCCCTTTGCCTTGCTGGGCTTTGGCGCAAGTCCTGACTCAGCAGCTGGCTGCATGTGGTGACAAGGACCGCGGGGCTTCTGATGGGAAAGCACGCCACAGCTCCGCTCTCCCCGCCGGAAAGCCGGTGTGACCACACGCAGCCGCTCTCAGCAGTGATGGAGGGCAAACGCATGGGCAAATTCCTTGAAAAGAGACTATCAGGAGTCCATCCACCACCAGTGTTCCCCGTGACACTGCCAATGCAGCTGGCTCCGGTCAGACCTGGAAGGCAAAGGGAATACCATAGGAAACCTGGAGGTACAGCCAGACGCATAAAGAAAAACATGTGTGGAAGAGAAACAACCAAACACTTTTAAAAATAAGTCTTAATTAAACAAAAACTGAAAGAAGCCAGAGAGTACATTGTAGTCTAAACCTGAGGTGGGAAAGGAAATGTCAAACAGTATCAGCCTGTGGTCTCAAATAGACTTTCTAAGGCTTTGCTGCACCGAATCAGCACAGGAATCTGCATATCACAGTGTGCTAGAAATTTCTAGCACAGTAAAGCTGTTCTAAGTACTACTGGAGCTTTCCTGAAAAAGTAAATAAACAAAGACAGAGAGATGGAAATAATTATAATCTGAATGCCTGAGATTGTTGGAATGCAGTTTTCAATTACCTCAGATTGGCCTGGGCCCTAAAAATCCATCCAAACAGTTAAAGCTACAAAAGGGGGGAAAAAATTCACTCCTGACGTGAGCAAGTGGGAGGCTCCTGGGCTCTAAAATGTCAGCGGGGCCCCTGGCCCACAGCTGGTAGCAGCAGCAAAACCCACCAGGCACGCAGGTGAGGCTGCTGCACAGGCACCGGTGCCGGCACCCACGGGGCTGCAGAGGAGCACTCTGTGCTGCGAGTCTGTGTGACACAGCCTGGGACACCCGGCACCCCCTGCCGCACAGTAGGGCCAGGACCACGGCATGGGACGTTGCTCCGTGCACGGGGGTGAGCCAAACTCGGGCAGCCGCGCTGGGTACCACAGGAGAAGTTCTGGCAAGCACCTCCTGGCTGGGGGCATCCCAAAGCCCATCTCCTCCTCCTGCCCGCTGGTCATCCCTGGAGCAGGACTGAGAAGTTATCTACCTACACTTCCTTCAGCTGCATCAAATGGAGAATTCTTACTTAAAAAAATAAAAATTAAAAATAAAGAGATGATAACAAAAGTTTTTTTTTTTAAAAAAAAAACCACCATTGAACTTCTTCCCATATGCAAGGAAAATAACCCGTGTTGCAGATTTCTCACCCAAACCAGTTACCTCCAGGGTGCCCATTGCTGTTGCTGCTGTCACTAATGACACCAGTTCCAGAAGCCACGCAACAGACGAGCGATTTTGTGTGGCATTTCCACAAAGTCACAGCTATTGTCAGGAGAACTGGACATGTGCCTGATGGCTAAGGGCTTGCTGGTGATCAGTATTGGGGTGGGGTTCTTTGTTTCATTATAAAAACCTATGAGCTGCACCAAATGACCACGGCTATTCTGCTCTGGGTCCTCAGTCCCCCAAGAGCAGGCAATGCCACCAGCCCTGCAGCTCCCCACGCCCAAAGCTTTGAGAACATGATGTCTGTGAGCCCCAGTGAAGCTCATCCTGGGCTCAGCATCCTCCCCTGGGGGCATCCCCGCACTTGCTGGGGGCAGCCCTGCCCGGGGCCTGGGCAGGGGCACACCGGAGGTCCCAAAGCACATGCCCAGCCAGTGGGATTAGACAGACTTCTCTATTATTCAAAGTATCTCAGCTTCTTCTTCCCTAAGGAAAAGAGAGTTGATGCAAAATACATTTCTTCTTGCGCTTTGGCCAACCCTTCCCTTCAAAAGAGCTCTGTCAGGGTGGGTAATTTCCAAGCTGCTTAAGATTGGATATCTCTATCCTCTGCTAATTGTCCACTTTCTTTAAAAAAAAAAAAAAAAATCTGTAGCTGATCTAATTATACATATTGAAAGGTTTATTTAGGCATATTTTCCATTGGTGAAAACACAGGGAAGCACTGAAAGGTTGAGGAGGTGGAGGGGGTATCTAGTTTACCACGATACACTGGCTACTTATAACTTAATAATTTAACATTTTTTTGCCTACCTGACATTTTCCAATTTGTCCACATCATTGTTGTGCAAGAGCCTGTCACGTTACAGTAATTTAAATAAACTGCACTCCGTGGCAGCCGGCCCAGAGGTTCAGAGCACAGCAGTTTTCCCTATACACCATTTTTGGCTAGAGGAAGGAAAAAAGGTCTTTCCGGCGCGCTGGCAGCAGCAGCCCCACGCGGGCTGTGTCGGGAGCTCCCTCTCCGCAGGACGAGGACGAGGAGGAGGACGAGGAGGAGGAGGAGGAGGAGGAGGCTGCGTGCCCGCCCCGCTCCCC
>WEKW01012781.1:205632-233415 GCA_013389905.1 Sula dactylatra
CCCGTGCCAGCCGCCGCCGTGACAAATGTCGGCCGCCCTCTGCCTGCTTGGCGAGCCCCTGCCCGGGCAGGAGGCGGCGGGGATACGTGCGGGGCAGGGGAAATCCGCGGCACGGCCCCGGGAGCGCGGCGCAGCATCGTCCCCGTGCGCCCAGGGAGCAGAACAGCGGCTCGGGAGGTGATAACCAAGTATTTACTGCTGTACGGAAGGGCAATAGGCAAGTGCAATGGTTTATCAAACGCGTCAAGGCTGCTGCTGCCAGCCCCGCCTCAGACAGGGCAGGGGGTAACAGAGACGGGGGCACCGGCAGCGCGTCTTGGAGCCAGTTAAACCGTAAGACAGCACATGGCAGTTCATTCCCTTGTTTAATTTAACTATGGAATATTTAGACTAATGCAAGAAGAAAGGTGTCAGCATAATGTAAAAATTAATTATTTTTTTTTTAATCGGGTTTTCCATTTCCCACTGAACTGGGGGCCGCTGCAGTCCAGCAGCACTGGCTATGCACAGCCCCTTGAACTAGAGGCTAAGGTCAGTAAGCCTTTGCTTCCACCGCAGGTACTTCCCAAATGGGGTCCTTTCTCTCTACCCACATTAGCAGCGGGTCCACCCTTCCGCAAGGACCAGCAAAGGCAGGGTCGGGTACGTACCTGCACACTGCCCCGAGCACAGTCTGCTCCAGGTGTCAGTCACCTCCAGGCTCACCATTCCGGGATTTTAGAAAAACTTACGCAGAAATCTCTGCCAGTCAAGATTTACAGAGAGCATCATGCCTCCTTTACAACCAATCCATTGCAGCTACATCCAATATAGTCCAAATTTTATAAAACAATTAACAAGGACAAAACATCAGTTATGGAGAAGACCACACCAGAAAGATCCGATCAGTGCATGGTACAATGAAAAGTTACTGGCAGAAAATAAAGCTGATAGAAGTAAATGGAAAAATTATTTAAAAGCAAGTCTCCCTTTGTACCACTGGGAAAAATTCTCCAGAGAGTTCCAAATCACATTTATTTACAAAAACGTTAGAAAAATTACTGCAAAACGTGTTATCAATGGCCTATCGATGAATATAAACAGAAGCAAATACAAAACAAGCAGATCCCAGCTACTGGAGAGCATGTGAGGGCACAGAAATCTTTCTGCATGCTCAATGGAAACACCATACTTGCAATTGGAAGGACAACTAAATTTGAGCAAACAAAGTTGGGCTATGCAGAGCCCACAGCAGCTCCTTGGGTTTAGGATCTAAAGGAAGCCAGCCCTGGGGAAGCACACCCCACCAGCAACACAAGAGACCCATCACCTGCCATTCCTGGAAAACATCACCTAACCCATTGTTAGACACATGGCAGAATAACTACATGGGAGATGTTTTCAAATAAATATTTATTGAGTTTATCAAGACTTCAAACCAATAAAAACAGGTCTCTGGAAGAACTATTAGTACATTTTGGTCATAACATCCTTGGCGAGATGTAAAGCAGTTACGCAGAAACCACCACTGTCCAAGCGGCCAGGCTAACCACAGGTTGCCTCTCAGAAACCACCAGCCCCCAGAAGCTCCATGCTGGTCTGCACCAGGCAGGGACAACCCAAAGTCTTCTGGCTCTAAATACGGGCTCACTTTCCTGTCCTGTTGCCAGTCACCCACACAGCATTCGCTCGGGCATATCAGCAAGCGTGAGTGCATACACACATGCAAATACCCTAGTGGAGTCGCACTAAATCACAAATTTATCAGCCCATTCTGATACAGAAATTATTCTTGAAAATCTACCCCCACACACCCCCACCAACACCCCTGTTATAAGTCTTTTCTGCAGCTTTGGCAGGGAGGAGGAGGAAAGAGGATGCAATGCTGAATAGGCCAGATTGCTCATTGGCATTCTCAGTTTTCCTGATAATTTCATTATGCTACTTTAGCTGGAACAGACCAAGTCATGAATTGCAACAAAATTAAGACAAACTGTTTCATTTCCAAGAAGCCTGGCAGTAATACCCAGTAAACGTGGGCAAGATGCAGAGAAGCGAACTGCTGAGACATAAAATTCTTAATGAGTTTTAGCAACTAGTTTCCTTATAGCTTGTTAAGCATCTACAACCTACCTTCCTACTACATCAAATAATAGAAACTATCCTTTCCAAGTCATTCTGAAATCTTATAAATTATACACTTAGGCTTTAAAAACAACTATAGATACATATGGTACTAGGAACAGTATCAAAAACAGTGAGTTTGCAGCAAGATCCTTGATGTAAATCTTATTTAGAAAAAACTGAACTGCATCTGATCAGGGTCATTAAGGTAAATCTCTAAATCAAAGTCTGTATTAATTAGCTAACCATCCAGGACTTTTTACCAGGTTGGGATACAGTTAATTTTATGGGCATTTAATACAATAGACACTCGCTTTTGCTATTAATATTTTCATATTTCAAAATGATGCTATTTTCTCCCTCACCCTCTCTAGGAGCCTGAAGCAGCAGAAACTCTGTGGAAATACAAGGATCTATATCAAGATCTTGCCATTTCAGAGGGATTAAAGGACACCATCCACCAGGCCTGTTGCCAAACACAGTTACCGTGATGGCACATCAATGGAAAGCCACATGAACTTTTCCATTAAAACCATTTACGTTATAAAAGTTGTCTCTCAATTACCTGGAAATAACAAAAAAAAAAAAAAAAAAAAAAAAAAAACCCTGCCNTTAGGAAAAAAAAATGACAACTAAACACACACTTGTAATAAAGTGGGAAAGGGCGTACCAGAATACACGGATATTCAGGGACTAGGGATTAAACTGTGACACGTGGGTTTTTCCTGCTCTTGCACTCGGCAGTGCTGCATAACCCTGAAGCATCTTTTTGATGTTACGTGCATGGAGTGCACAGGTGTTCCACTCTTTCAGGTAGGTGTGTTCACATCCAACATAACCCGCCTGCCCCACAGGAAAACAATGTTTGCTTTTCTACCAGCCATCTCATGTGGGGGACCAGGCAGCAGTTCGGGGATGCCCATCTAAGACCACATGCAGACACCAGTGGTCCAACACCCAGCTGTGTGCAAAGGCTGCAAGGTCTTTACATTAGGGAGACAGGCAGTTAAAGCTAAGCAGTGTTTTCCACGTAAAGCAGGAATGAAATGCTAAAACCATGGAATCATAGAATGGTTTGGGTTGGAAGGGACATTAAAGATCATCCTGTTCCAACCCCCCTGCCATGAGCAGGGACACCTCCCACTAGAGCAGGTTGCTCAAAGCCCTGTCCCACCTGGCCTTGAACACTTCCAGGGATGGGGCATCCACAGCTTCTCTGGGCAGCCTGTTCCAGTGCCTCACCACCCTCATAGCAAAGAATTTCTTCCTTATATCTAACCTGAATCTGCCCTCTTTCTGTTTAAAATAATTACCCCTTGTCCTATCATTACATGCCCTGTAAAAAGTCCGTCTCCAGCTTTCTTGTAGGCCCCCTTCAAGTACTGGAAGGCTGCTACAAGATTTCCCTGGAGCCTTCTCTTCTCCAGGCTGAACAATGCCAACTCTCTCAGCCTGTCCTCATAGGAGAAATGCTCCATCCCTCTGATCTCCTTCATGGCCCTCCTCTGGACTCGCCCCAACAGGTCCAGTGTCCTTCTTATGTTGGGGACCCCAGAGCTGAATGCAGTACGTCGGGGGGTCTCACCAGAGCAGAGTAAAGCGGCAGAATCACCTCCCTCGACCTGCTGGCCATGCTTCTTTTGATGCAGCCTAGGACACAGTTGACCTTCTGGGCGGCAAGCGCACATTGCCGGTCATGTTTTGCTCATCAACCAACACCCCCAAGTCCTTCTCCTCAGGGCTGCTCTTAATCCATTCTCTGCCCAGCCTGTATTTGCGCTTGGGATTGCCCTAACCCATGTGCAGAACCTTGCATGTGGCCTTGTTGAACTTCATGAGGTTTGCACGGGCCCACCTCTCAAGCCTGTCAAGGTCCCTCTGGATGGCATCCCTTCCCTCAGGCATGTCAACAGCACCACACTTCTTGGTGTTATCAGCAAACTTGCTGAGGGTGCACGCAGTCCCGCTGTCCATGTTGCTGACAAAGATGTCAAACAGCGCCGGTCCCAATACCAACCCCTGAGGAATGCCACTCGTCACTGGTCTCCACTTGGACATCGAGCCATTGACTGCAACTCTTTGAGTGCAACCATCCAGCCAATATCTTATCCACCAAGTGGTCCACCTGTCAAATCCATGTCTCTACAATTTAGAGACAAGGATGTTGTGCAGGACAGTGTCAAATGCTTTGCACAATTCCAGGCAAATGACGGCAGTTGCTCTTCCCTTATACACCACGCTGTAACCCCGTCATAAGCGGTCACTAAATTTGTCAGGCACAATTTGTCCTTAGTGAAGCCTTGTTGGCTGTCACCAATCACCTCCTTATTTTCCCTGTGCCTTAGCATAGTTTTCAGGAGGATCTGCTCCATGATCTTGCCGGGTACAGAGGTGAGACTGACTGGCCTGTCATTCCCTCACTCTTCTTTTTTTCCCTTTTTAAAAATGGGAGTTACATTTCCCCTTTTCCAGTCAGTAGGAACTTCACTGGACTCCCACTATGATCGATATGGATACATGGATGGATATATGACGGATAGTGGCTTAGCAACTTCATCCGCCGCTTGCTTCAGGACGCACAGAGGCACCTCATCAGAGCCCATGGACTGCTACACCTTCAGGTTCCCTAGATGGTCTTGAACCTGATCATCTCCTACAGTGGGTGGTTCTTCACTCTCCCAGTCCCTGTCTTTGCCCTCTGTGACTTGGGCTGTGTGGCTTGAGCACTTGCAGGTGAAGACTGGGGCAAAAAAATCACTGAGCACCTCAGCCTTCTCCAGATCCTGGGTAACCAGGTCACCCGTTTCCTTCCGGAGAGGGCCCACATTTTCCCTTGTCTTCCTTTTATCACTGACGTATCTATAGCAGCTTTGCTTGTTGCCCTTGATGTCCCTGGCCAGATTTAATTCTATCAAGGCTTTAGCTTTCCTAACCTGATCCCTGGCTGCTCAGAAAATTTCTCTATACTCCTCTCAGGCTACTTGTCCTTACTTCCACCCTCTCTTAGGCTTCCTCTTTGTGATTGAGTTTGTCCAGGAGCAGCTCATTCATCCTTGCAGGCCTGGCACTTTTGCCTGGCTTCCTTGGTTTAAACAAATGTATAGAGAAAGTTGGGATTCAAATCTTAGATAGCTACTTGCTGAAAGTTACAGGTGACTGTTTAAATACTTAGTAGCTTCAGTAGAGAAAATATTTACAAGTTTTCTCTGAAATTTGAGCTAACTGCACCTGCTGTCCCACCAGCCACACCAGCTGGATCCCACCCAGGCAGGCATGGGCACACACCCACACCCACCGACATCAGTTCTGGCCCAGAAGTTCAGCTTTAGTTATCATGTGCAACAGCTATCCCTCCTGGGAACATTTAGTACTTTCCCAATTTTCACTAGCACCTCAGAAGGCAGGTGAACACTACTCAACTCCTTCATCCCAAAAAAGAAGTATTTCTACCACTGGCTCCACAGCACAAAGAAGAGGCATATTTATCATCTGTTGCCCTAGCTTGCCAAGTGCAAACAAATTCCTTTTATTCATATGATTTCTAGGTAAAAACAGCAGTAATTTTCCACACCATCTGCCTGCAAGAAAACTTTTAAAACAGGAGGGCAGGCAGACTCCTTCCACCTGGTTACAGCTGGCCCCGCCGCCCAGCTGCAACTGCAGCCCCCTGCTCAGTAAAGAGTGGGGCCGTTTCTAAACTGGTACCATGGGATGGCAAGTAAGAACAGGTACAGCTGCAGCAGTGTAGCACACGCATCGTTCTTGGTTTAACTTGTATTGCCAAGGTAGAAATTGTATATATACAGATGTATTAAGACTTTAAAAAAATAATATTCCTAAGTACTAATTTAAAAGAAAAAACTCACTATTCCAACTGTTTGGGTATTCCCTTTCCCTGCTGTCTCCCCTAGATTTTTCTGGTGTAGACAACAACAACTCAGGACTTCAATGCTTTTATTTAGAATTTTATTGTAGCTATTATTTTGGATCCTATGCCTCTCTAATGGCAGAATAATATGTTCTGAAAACTAAGGCTCCTAAAATGGTTACATGTTTATCCTTTCTGAAATCAATTGTTGTAATAAATTACCTACTATAATAGTTCAGAACTTGTTTACTTCCCTTTATTTTATTAAAGAGCCCCCTAAAAGCATTTTAGCAGCTGTGGATGCCTGAGGGGGGGAGGGGAGAAAACCAATCAAAAAGATCAATTGAAGTGTGTCATATTATCCTAAAGGAACTTGAAGTTAAAAGTTTTCAGTCTTAAAAAATAAAAAACAGTGTTTTTGAAGAAAAGAGAACAACTACGTGAATATAACTGAAGATGAGGAGGAAGCTGGAGCCTTCTCATGGCTGATTAAAGGGATAAAAATAAAGATCAACCATGCAGCAGGGAAGGCTTGACATTTAGCCAGCACTTACAACCCTAGGCATCTGGGGAACGTGTAAATAAAGACCAAAAAAAAAAAAAAAAAAAAAAAAAAAAAAGAAAGAGAGGCATCTCTTGAGATGCCTCCAGGTTGGATGGTTACCAGCAATGGCCCGTGAGCTTGTAATCAAAGCCTTAAATTTAAGTGCTCAAGATCTCTTAAGAAGTCCAGTTGCCAGCATCTAACAGCTCTTTGGGATCTGACCCTTCAGCCCACAAACTTAAGGAAAATTAAACACCAAATATAAGTCCTAGTACACCTGGATAGTAAAAAAAAAAAAAGTCAGAAGCTTGCAGCTTTACATAATGTATTCCCATAGCTGGCACTCTTTTTTTTAAAAAAGGGTAAATGGCAGATCATATGCAAATGAAATAGACAAAGCAGGACGGTAACTTTCCTGTAGTGGAATATCAGGCTAACCTGATAACTAGTGTTCCTGCACTCATCTTGAAACCGTCTCATTTATTTTGAATATTTGACAAGACTTGAAATTATAGTTTCACAAGTCATGAGTTGGCTGAAGTCCCACTATATCAGGTATCATTTCTACTCCTGAATTAGCAAGCCTTGCACATAAGGGCAATTACTACCCAGTCCAGACACAAACTCACTACCAACAATATTAACATACAGAGAAATACATCAGCAATATCTGTATAGCACAAATGGCCGAGCAGTCAACCAGAATATTCATTACCTGCAAAGCACAAGGATATTAACACAGAAAACTGTCAAAATACCAAAGACGAGCAATGCAGGGATGGAGCCTGTTTCAAAAGGTTACCAGCGACGCGAGGCAGAGAGCAGAACAAAAACAACGTGCCCGCCATCAAACAGGTTTCCCTGGCAATGCAACATTTTGAACTAACCTAACCTCACTACCCTTCTTTAACAGCCACATACTCAACTAACGTGATTTAAATTCACTGATTTACAATCATAAATTATCTAGGCTCAGAGAGATAAAAATGAAATGCCACTTAAAAAACTGGACGTATGGGGCCTGATTTGTGAAATTAATTTTATTTTTGAAACATGATATCCAATTACAAATAAATAATTCATACAATATAACTCAGTTAGGATATACAATGTTCAGGCAGTTCATAGTAACAACCAAGATCACATTGAAAATGAGTTTACATTAAATAACCAATTACAATAATATACAACTGGTCATTCAATTAATGTTTCAGCCTGGTCCAAGGTGTAAGAGGAAAAATCTTCCACCTGCATACAAGTAAAGAAACAGATGTACACAATTTTATACTGAGTCCAAAGAAGTTAATACATCACATGAACAAAAATTAAAAATGCTGCATTGCATCACCTAAATGTAGTTTCAGTACAGAATAAAAGCTTGTGAATTTTAGCAGGATGAAGGTTACTGCAAAGGAGTCGTGTCCTATAGCAATTTCTGCATAAACTTACAAGCTTTACAGGACATTTTTAATGCATGGGTTCCATTTCATACCCTTCTCTGCATCCTATCTATAAAACCAGTAGGATGTAGGTACACATTATGTTCTTAGTTTCAGTTGCACATTGGTTTTTGCTTTCATTTCAGTAAAATATTTTACTGCTAAGATATAGCTTCCCATTGAGGTATGGTCCCGCTTGTGTGTAAACTGCAGTAGCAGCATCATCAGTAAACTTGCAAGGCCTTTTCTGACATGTAATTTTTTAATTTCCTAACCTACTCCAGAAATACCATTCTCTGCAAAGAACACTTATGACATCTAGATCGAATTTAGCCTAAAGTCCTGAAATATTTTTAAATAACTGTAGGAATTTAAAGGATATTCACAGCATCCTTTGAATTTCTTGGTCATTTTTTATAATGAAATATGTACATTTTCACAACAGAATGAGTAGTTACAATTTCCAATGATTCAGAGTTCTGGGAAGTTTAGATTTACAAAAGCTTTGTTAAAAATCCCCCCCTTTGGGGCCTGTCAGGTGAGGTATATGCCCCCTGTTCTCAGTCTGAACTCAGAAAGACTGTTTAAAAGTTATGGCTCTTTCCATTACAAAATTCCCCACTTCACGGAGGCCATTACTTCCAACATGCACTTTTCCTAATTTATTCTACAGCTGTCCACATTCTTTGGGACACATGCAGTACATTCCAGCAGGTGCTTTTGTTGTTCTTGTTACACAGGGCACAGGCAGACACAAAAGAAAAAAAACGGGGGGGGGACCAGGTAAATTCCTGGCTGGCATATAGTGCATCTATGTAGGGTTTCAACAAACTCCCCTAAAGTTGTCTTTCTGCTCAACAATGCAATATCACAGAGTGAGAACATGGTGGAAGCCAAAACTATCTGACAGTCACAGTAGTCTACAGGACTAAGGCTGCCAGAGCAAGGAAGCCCTGCATCTGAACAGCAACTGTGACTTACTGTCCCGTTACAGCCCGGGTCAGTTAATGAGAAGCGTGGGCACCCGCAGGACAGGTGGCCTCCACGGGACATGGAAGTACTCACAATCTAGCAGCATTAAAGTCTGTCTTTTGTTATAAATCAGAAGAAAAAACATACTCATTGAAAATATTTTAAGCCCGTACAAATATTTTAAAAGTCTATCTTCAATGCTGAGGCTGAAATTAATGAACTGCTTTATTTTCATTCTGTAGAAGAAATAAATGTCCATAATGAATCTGATGTCTAAAGAAGGATGAACTATAGATAGACACCCATTTTAAATATGAAAAAACTGAACTGTAAAATCAAATGCACAGTTAGACTGCAACCCAATCTTGTGACCGGATTAGAAGAAAAATTAAAACTACTACTACCAAACCATTTTAAAAGTTTCATTTATGCAATTTATGCCAAAGGGACTGAAACCCTTAGCAGAATGAAATACTAACTTCACATTTCTTCTGAATTAACCAAAAGCAGATTTATTTTCTTAAATCTGCTGCACAATGCACCAAGTGATATACATAGTACTTCAGCAATTTGTTAGTTTTCACTAAAAATCACAGAAAAAGATCTGAACAATGTACATCCTGTGCTGAGTGCAAACTATTCAAGAACCTGTTGATGAAGCACAGATACATATTTAAGTATTAGTAATGTCTAATATGTGGTGTGAAACTTCCTTACAGACTCGGCAATTTCCACATTCAGGTTTCTTTAGCCTTTTCCAACATTAGTCTTATCCCTATTTACCAGGTTTTAATTTATGATCTAGATATCTGAAGGCATTAATATTTCATAAATGTGGTTCTGATTCCTTATATTTCCATTTGACTAGTTACACCAAAACTCACCAAATTGTAACAGTTTTTCACAGACAGCAGCAGGGGAAATCCAGGAATAGCAGGAGAGATGGTAATGTAATACAAAATACAGCACAAACTTTCTCATCGTTTCATCAAAAGTACAGGGAACCTACTTGATAACTTTCGACTCCTATGAAACTGCTTTCTATAATCAATGGAAAGTGTTAATTTAAGTTATATTTTAGACTTTTTTTTAATGAGAATTTGTATATCAAATATTTTCTAAAACTCCCATGTCACAAATGCTAACAGCAGGAACTCCCTCCCCCAAACAAGGCTTCTGCCATTCAGATTTGCTATACGATACTGTAGCAGGGTACTAAGTGAGCATCAAGACGTTGATTTTTAGTGCTACACGTAAATGATACACATGAGAGTATAATCTCCATATTAAAGCCATTTTAATATTTGCTCCATCATGAAGTTTACTGATGTATGCCTTTCACATTCTCATGTAACCCTGATTAAAATAGTCTTTCTAGAAGTATCTTGAAAATAAAATTCACATCTGAAACAAATCTAAACACTCTCACTGAAGAAGAAAAGATCCCCCATAGTTCTTCAAACAATATTCACATATCTATAGTAAAACAGAAATTGAGACTCCTTCCCAAAGTAAGAATTGGGTGTAAAAAACCAAGCAACATAAATAACTCTGGCCGACAAATACTTAAAATATCCATTTTTAAAGCAAAAAAATGCTAAACATAACACAGAATTAAAGGGAGATTTTTAATGGCACAAAGGGCAGCTAGGCACTGTGTGAGCTGAGAACATAACTGTCATTATGACTTTAAAAATCCCCCCAAGAAAGATCTGGGTTGCAGCTAGGACAGAACAGGGATCTTGCCAGACTTTCAGAAACAACAGAAGAGCAAACCCAGTGTAATGTCCAAACCTAACGAGAAAAGACAAAAGTTGTTACAGTCCCTCTGCTAAAAGGACACTGTCAAACTTAAGTGTTAAGTGAAATTAATGCTGAGAGTTCTTATTAACTCTACACAATTCAACTACTGGATGGAATGGTCATGAGCTGCTTAAAAAAAGGCGTTTCTGTATTTGAGAGATTATTCTTAGGTTTAACTTCTGCTGTGTTAATAACATCTTTTGTATTAAACAAGCTTTAACTAACACCTGCAAAAGTACCTGCCTTTATGCAGAGCTGTGCCATGACCATCTTTTCATTTTCAGATAAAAATAAAAGTAACCATTAGGCACATACTGAAGATGTGTTACACAAGCTGGAATGTCAAACATTTTCTCCCTTAGATTTACACAGAAAAATAGCACAGCAGCAAATAACCTGGTCCCCTGCTCAACAATGACCTCATTACAAGCATTTTCAATGTACATAATGTCCCAACATCAATACCTTCTTATCTTTAAATAATTAGGTAAAAAAAAGGCCCCCAGTATAACCATTTCTTATATAGCCAAGTTCTCGCTATATACATCCAAATTTTAAAGATACAAATAAAACATTATACAGGATTTATAAATGTTTAAAAACTTGAGGCTTTAGAATCATGGTTTCCCAAAAAGACTCGGGAAAATCCATGGACTGACAAGGTAGCAGAGAAAACTGGAAAAAAGAAGACAGACACAAGTTTGCTGCCGTAACATTTTACTAAACTTGCCGGTCATCATGGTGATGTTATCAGAAATAACAGTTTAAGCTGCAAATGAGGAATGGTGGTTTTGTGTGTTCATCTCAAGTGTTGAGACAGGCAATTCAAGTATTTCCTATTTGATCCAAGCTCATTGTAGCAAAGTGGTGCAGAAAAAGAATTATTTTACATTTTTTCCATACATTCGATCAATGTCCATTTGATAGTATGCTGTAAGCTCTTTGCGTTTTAGTTTGAACGCATCTGTCACTAGACCAGTCTCAGGGGTCCAAGGATCAGGGCTCAAACGAATTTTTACTGGTATTTCAAACTTCTCCAGATTAGCTGCAAAAATAAATATTTTTAACACAAAATGTAAATGTAACCATTTTTCTACAATTAAGCACAAAAGGAGGAACCATGTTCTCACACAGAAAAGCACGTGACATAAATGAAGAAGCACTCCTCAAACCCCTCCATGGTTAGCTTTGAAAACCCCTGTAGGCACAAGCAGAGAGACAGGATCCACCAGTAACTGTTCTCCGGTTTCCACAGAAATACTGAAATAAACCCCAGGTGTTTGGGTGTCTGTGCTGCTCCCTAACTTCAGAAAAGCCTCAGTGCACGGCAGTGACATCCTCAAAATATACGCTGTTGTATCAGTGTTATGATAATCATCTTCTGGAGATAAAGTCTTAAAATCCATACTACTTAAGCCTGAAAAAACAAGGGGGTTTTGTGTTTTTTCCTGATAGTCCTAAATTGTTCAAGGGAAGTCAGTTCATATGGTAGCTGCTCCCCATACAGAAACAGCGCTCTGCACGTTACACCTTTAGCACAAAAAGCTATCATTCGCAAGAGCTTCTGCTATGGCTTCAGATGTAAAAGAAAAACAAATGGACAAAATAATCTATTTTCAGGTTAAATAAAAAAATCCACAAATGCATAATTACCCTGTGCAACCTGCCATTTTTAGATTTTCCTGCGCCTTTTACGCCCCTTGACAATAAATCACTGTTTTGGTTTTTTTTGCAATTTAGCACTAAAAACCATAGTATTACATCAAAAGTAAAGTCTATGATACCAAAGTGAAAAACAAAAACAAATGTAACATCAAAACGTGTAAAAATGCCTCAGGATTAAATCAAATATTCCATTTCATCAATTTTAACAACATAGTTAATTCTCTTTAGAATAGTTAGTACTGCATAAAAAGGAAAAGGAAAGTGACTTTGTACATGCTCTCCATTGCAGCAGCTCCTTAGAATGACTTTGCCCATATGCTCGACGCAGTGAAGAAAAATGGACTAGAGACATGGGACAAGGAAAAAAAACCCCAAGTCTGCTGCAGTATCAAGATTGCACTCATCATAGGAGTATGCTGCTGTGACAGAAGTCTGCAAATATACTAATCATAAAGATTAATATATTCACAATTAATATGGAAAAGAGACAAAGATTAACAAGACAAGAGACTGTTAGAAGCATAAAGTTATCCAGGGTAGAAAAGATGAGGACAAATTGCAGAAGGACATCATCATACTAAGTGATTGCAAAACAGACAGCAGAAAACGTTCATTGCAGAAAAGTGTAAAAGAGAATGCATATGAAAAACATTTAGCATCCATGGTGGCCATTTAAAAAAAATTCTGTGATCGTAACTGACAGCTTTAAGAAAAAAGCTCAGTGCTTAGAAATGGTCAAAAGCACAAGGCAGAAATTATTACGAAATAACAAACAAAATACCACTGTGCCATTATTTAGTTCTGCACCAGAATAGCTAAACAGGCTACAACCAATTAGCATGAAAAAGATACAGCTGAGGGGGAAGTATAATAGACACTGAAAAAATGACGACTGCCATTGTGACTGCTCACTGCTTCTTCCCATAGAAGAGCTTGGCAGAACCAAACTGAACTAGCAGATGGCAGGGTTAAAACAAACAAGGCATTTCTTCACATGAACATAGCTGAGCTGTGCAACTCCACCACAAGGTAGTGTGGATACTGATACAGAATATTACATATATTTAAAATGGAACTGGAAGAGTTAATGGAAGAAAGTCTACTGAAAATTATTAACCACAAAGCCACTGCTTTTAGTTTAGGAAATCCCTCAGATGCAAGTCACTGGAAGCTAGGAGAGCCCCTGTCACCATGGGCTTATTTCAACTTTGCATAGGTATGTAGCATGTGAGACTGTACGATGCCAAACACACATATCACGGATCTGTAGATCATCCATATTCTTTTGGACCAGCAGCTAAGGCCAAAAAGATACTACAGGACATTCTTAAAGAGCACCACACACATACACACACACATATATATATATGTATGTATGTATGTATAGGGAACTGAACTGAGCTTGTTAAGTTTACCCTGTTTTTATATTCTTTCCTCAGCTACTGGCCACAGTAAAAAAAAGTTACACAAACCAAAAGGACTGACCCAACTCATGGTTTGTTGTTGAGTTTTCTTGTATGAAAATCTCACTTCATATATGTTCTATGCACACTCTATACATGCTCAAGGAAATATTTTTAGGGCCTGTGCTTATCTGTTTCAGACATTACATTCCACAAGGTTAATACTATCCACCCAGCCACTCACCTGCCATGGCAGCCTCAGCTAGCACCTTCAGTACCTCTTTTTCCATCTCAGGACTGTTACAGATCTCTTCCCAGGTTCCTTTAAATCCTTTCTTTCGAGCTAGTTCTGCAAGCTCCTTTTGATTTGGCACAACAAATCCAATGACATAAGAATGGAAACTGAGAAGTATAATGTACTTTAGTATGAATTTTGTAAAGTTAACAAGTCTTCAAAAATAACATTTCAAGTTGGGGGGTTTGCACTTCATACAGAGATATTGCTCTTAACAGTTGGCTTTTGTTCACCTGATAATCTTTCAGAAGTAGTACACAAATTACCTTTGCCTGCTTAAAAATAAGTAGAAAGAGAAGATACTTACCTTACAGCAACTGGATTGCTTCAAGGTGTGCTGTCCATATGCATATTCCACTGTGTCTCATGCTCAAAGCTTTGGGGAAGCAGTACCCATACGATGTCAATGCGCCCTGCCTCTCCTCATGTTTTGCATCCCGGTATGAAGGCTGGTGTGCGGCTTCCCTACCTCAGTTTCCTCTCAACTGCAGAAGCCAGTTACTGTAGAGGAGTAGAGGACTGCAGTGAAGAGGGGTTGGAGAGCAGGTTGTGGAATGAGCATATGCACAACGCATCTCAAAGAACGCCCGTTTCTGTAAGGGAAGTGACTTCTCTTTCTCCTTCAAGTGATTGTCCATACGCTCACTCTACTGTTGGCAATCTTTGTCTGCTCCTGATATGCGTAGAACATACAAAGCTATGATCTCAAACTCTTTGGAAAACACTGAAGCACAATTTGCCCTGAACAGGTATTCAAGATTTTTCAGATGGTGTAAAGTTTAGGGAAAACATGAACAGAACCTCACAGAGCACCTCCACACATTTTAACAAAGCAGATCACAGAATCAGAGAGCTGAAAGCCATCTCAGAAGATCATCTAATTCACCTGCCTTGAAGCAAGGTCAGCTACATCTAACAGACATTAGCCTAGCTAGTTCTTAAACATCAGGCAAATGCTAATGCCAATGCTTTGTTATTCTTAGCATTGGTAAACTGTTCCTGATTGCTATTCCTGACTGTCTGTCTCTGCAGTTTACATCAGTTGTATTTTCATACAGCCAGTCAGACGCTCCTCTTCTTTCCACAGAAGTCATTTGTTCATTCATGGACTGTTACTTTTTTTTTTTTCTTCTCACCTGTCTAGTCTTCCTTACTTCCTTCAAGTTTCTTTAGGAATTTAAGCAATGCTCTCCTAAGTCATGCACCACAGATCTCTGTCCAGATGTTCTCATTTTTCTCCTGGACTCTTTTCAAGAAGTCCACCTTGTCTGAAGCGTTGCATGTGGAACTCAGACCCTTTAACGCTTGGTAGAGCAAAAAGATCATTGTGCATCTTGTAGGCTATACATCTGATTATGCCATATTATTTACTTTCTTATAACAGCATGGCACTTCTTGACTCATGTCAGCTCCTACAGAACTACTACCAGCTGGTGGTCCTCATCCTGTATTTTTGCAGTTTATTTAGGTGCAAGTATAACTTACATTTCCCCTCTTTAAACTGACTGCTGTTTTCAAGCAAATCTCCATCTAGTCAAGTTTGCTCTGAATTCTAATCCTGTCCTTCACTATACCTTTGGTCCTGTCCCACCTTAACCATCTACAGATTTAATAAATCTTTTCAACTCTTTCCTTCAGACAGATCATTAATGCAAAATACAGAACCTTAATCCCAGTATGAAGGTTACTTTACCTTATCCTTTAAGGTCTCCAAGATAATTTTAAAATACTAACTCTAAATACCCTTTTGGTTACTGTACATTGCAATTTTCTCTTTTGTTACTGCTATGAATTATAATGGGCATCTGACAGCAGCTGTGAAGACTGCACTGAAAGTCCGTCACAAACACAGGCTTTCCTGTCATCATCTGTTGACAAGCTTTGCCTGTTGGCTGACTCGAAACTGCTCTCATTTTTCTCTTTCACAGAATGTACTTACCAAAAGACTTCAGATTAGCCTCAGTATCACTTACTGCTTGCATCTCACTTTGTCTTTGCCTCTCTAATTCCACACTCCCCCTCCCCACCACCACTCTGTACTGAACCCTTTTAACTTCATCTAGGGTCGACACTGTAATGTATATGTATTATGTATGAAGGCATCCAGAACACAAAAGGACTCTGGCACTTTCATCCCTGGTTCCTGTAGTCTATTAACATGCTTAATGTCATGTCCAGCAATATCACCAGTGTCTCCAGCGATAAGCAGCATATAGAAGTAATAAGTTGGCTGGGTAAGCCTCAAACTTTTGGTTCATCTAAAATTCAGCCTCTTGAGTAGAAGCGTACTTCCTCTGGACAAACAAGTTCATCCAACTATGTTTTTTTCCTGGAAAGAGCACCTTGGAGCTCACAGCTCCTGAAACACATAACTTAGTGGTACAGAATAAGAAGCTAAATCTTCATTTGTTGCAACTCAAATGCTAAAGCACTGTTTGTCTTCAGAAGTATCCTAAAGACTACATGTCTCTGGAGCAGCTACTTCCCTCTCCACTACTGTTCATTCTGCAGAACCCGCGTAAGGCCCTCAGACCTATGGTAAGAGACATACACAGTGGCACTACATGTCAATATCACCACTTCTATTCTGTGAAGTCTAGTCCTTAACAGCTCTCCTTGAGCTTCCTGCTGAGAACTGCCTCGGGTTTTTTTGCCACATTTGCTCATTCTTCAGGTAACTGAACTATTCACTTTCCTGATGTGATGCTTGAGACCTGCTGAATGTGCCTTGGATGGGTGAAGTGCTGATAAAGCAGTAGGGACCTCCTCTGAAGGAGCTCTAATCGCGATTCCTTTCAGAAAACATTTTATTCCTTATCACACTGAGTATTTTGTCTGAAGTGGTCAATTAATATAGCTTTTGAAGCAGCGATATTGTGCACACTTAATTCCCTACTACCATGTTCACAGGAGCTTTGCACCCCAAGATCTAAGGTCAAATCACAGATTTAACCCATCTGCAAAAGTCCACCCTCCTTATCCTTTTGCATGTGGGAGACATGCAAATGAAGGACTCCTCTCACATGAAATCACTCGAAGTATAAGGAGAGACAGGATAAAAGAGAGGTCATAGGCACTACTAACAAAAAGTCTCCAAGCTCACATTGCTGAGTACATACCCACAATGAAATGTGCATATGGACAATCATTCAGAGAACCTGTGTTACATGGCTACTTAAGCCAAATTACACACATGAAAGTATTGACAAGATATACAGTAGCAAAAAAAACAATCTGGAATGTGCTTGGACTCTGTAAATTACCTTTAAAAATTGCTCATAGGTTTTCCTATTTTTAAGTAACAGATAAGGCACAGACTATCAGAGTCAAGTGCCTGTCTGACAAGTGCATTTTAGCCTCCAATGTTATGTTGACCTGGCAAAATTAATACAAAATTTGATAGTACAATTCCAATAGGGAACTTCAATCCTAGAACAGCAGAAATCACCATCTGTAGGAAACTCATTCTCCATAGACTACAGAGGGTTCTCAGAACAGGCACATCACCTCAGGCAGTCAAAGCAAACATGAGATTCACCCACCAGGTCAAAACCACAAATAAAGCTTATTATAATAGCAGTTTTCTCAGCAGTGGCATGCCCAATGTGTGTTAGCCTACTGATCCAAAACTGAAGTTACAGGACGACTACCATTAGTTAACACTAAAAAATACCACAGAGAACCAGGTGAACAAACCAAAAGTTAATTTTCTATTTATTACCACTGAGCAATTCTCTGGTATGCTTGTTCTGGCCTCTTTCAATCAAAGTTATCAAGTGGGGCATTTTTGGCCATACTGCAAATCCAAATACTTCTGATCATTCAGAAACTCCAAGATGACTTTCCATACATCAAAATGACAACAGGAAACAAAGACCACCTGAAATATATTTGTACATGTAAGTGCACGTTATGCACAGGTAGGAAATTCTAGGAATAGAAACTTAAGACATGTTTGAGCCCTTATATGCCTAATTCGGTAGTACATGTAGAAAGCAAATAGAAAGGACATTTGAGCATTGTTTATTGTGTGTTTGCATAGTATTTACAGAGTGTTTTCTATCAAGCTTCAAGGCTCCTGCTGGTGTACTGCAGGCGTTAAAGAAAAGTATTTAAGGTGCAAGCCAGCTTCTGGGCTGTTGGTGGTTTTTTCCCCCCGCCTTCCTCTGAAGTACAACAGTACTTCCTCTGAAGAACAGATCACAGCTAAATACAGCAAGGAACAAGGTGTCCTAGGGCTTCTATAGATAATAATCTCTAAAGTGCTGAAGTGATGTCTGTTATGAATGCAGTCAGAGCTTAGCTGCTTCTCAGATTGGGGAAAAGGGAATGAAAGAGACTCATTGTTGGCATTTTCCCAAAGAATAATAAAAAAATGTGAAAGGAAAAATAAAAACATACATTTCAGATGTTTTCGTTTTGATAGAGAAAGTTATTCCATTGTGTCAGTAAAATCCCTTTTCAACTGGTTTAAAAAATTCCACACATTGAGTGGCAAAAAAATTTTTTGCTTACGGCTTCAGTAGGACAGACAAAGAATACAGCAATATCAAAGTATCAGATGCCTCTTACCTGCTTGCATACACACAAATATTATCTACCAGTGGAAGATTCTTTAGAGCTGCTTCTACTTTGCCAAGAGAAACATATTCTCCTGCCTGGAGTTTTACAAGATCTTTTTTACGATCTATTGAGGAAAAAAGGGATTAAATGTTAATTACAGAACACAAAACTTCAGACATTGATTTTATAATTTTCTGAAATGTACGTATAAATGCCAAAGGTAAGATGACTCATTTTTGGTGAACATACCAGAAACATTTAGTATCAGGTTTCCAGACTTCACATTTTATCAATCTGTCCCTCACATAAAAATGAGAGGCATTTCAATTCCATGCATGTTTTGCCTTTAAAACAGCGTTTCCTATATAACAGCATTGTCATGTGAATGGAAGACAAGTAAAATCATGCAAAAGCCAGTGTTCGGCTAGAAGCACACACTTTTGTGCTGTCTTGTCCAGACGCTTAAGGCAGGAGATGAACCATTTGGTGACATTTTTTTATTTATTCCCTTGCTAAATCCATATTTAAAGACCAACTGTCCACCTATTATTTGAAACCAAAAATTAAGCCCAAACTACCTGAGCTTATTGTACTCCAAAGAAGGCAAAGGTGGCTACAGGGCCTTACCCACCTAGCTGTGACGGCAGCTAGGATTATCCCTCCTTTGCTATGTACCTTCATGCTGCTTTGTGCAACCAGGCAAGATAGTTTTGTAGCTGTCTGACCTGTTTGACCAGTGCAAGGCAGCTGCAATGGGACCTAAGATTTTTCTCGTATAATAAACCAAGTAAAAGCTTAGTTTTCAGGATTAAAGAGCACCCTGAATCACCCACTGACTTCAAGAGAGACACCTGGTACTTTATAGAGCACCTGTTTTTGTGCCTACAGGCATCAAAGAATTATGAGCCTATCACAGGCTTACGTATAACACCTTTACCTTAGTATATATATCCCTAGTTCCTTTATGATAAAGGAATATTCTTATTATAAAGAATGGCAAGATTAGAAAAAGGTTTATTTAATTCCTGAGCACTTATTACCAAAAGAGCCCTTTCACTGAACCAAATTCCACACTTAGAAAATTATAAAATCTAAGGCAGCTTATCTGGCTTAATTAGCCTATATTTAACTCTATAATTATGACCCTGTCTCACTAACAGAGAGGAGTCAATGTTAAGACTGTTTTAAAAGGAAGCGACTGTTTTAAAATTCACCTTTTCAAACACACAACCAAGTTTATGTTCACATGTCAGAATTTCCATGGGATACACAGTAGGGCTTTAGCCTGCATGCCAAGACACGGAGATATTTTTGTTGTTGTTGTTACAGTTTTTAGCAGCACTGAAAAAATGTATATACATGTTCAACTGAATTTATTAACTCACCAATAATTTTGAGACATCCATCTTGTTGAAACTCTCCAATGTCTCCAGTGTGGAGCCACCTCTGCCCGTTCTCATCAACGGTGAAATCTTTTTTGGTCCGCGCTTCATTTTTGTAGTAGCCCACAGTCACATTTTGCCCTCCAATAAGAATCTCACCTCTGGGATATGGTTTATCAGTGTTGTAATATCCACCTAAAAGTACAGTTTTTATTAAGTTAACAAGAACTAAAATACATTCCAAAGCAAGAATTCATATTATTTTTATTATATAAATATAGAACTAAACACTTCAGTAAGTCCTTAGCCAAAGTCACCACTTGCCTAAATAGTTCAGCAAGAGAAGAGATGATTCCAATTCTTTTCAGCATATAAACAGCTATTTAACATGTGTGTTTACAACTAGTGAAATTCACACGCAGGCAGAGGGCAAATGCCACCTCTCAGCCAGGACTAACATGCTCTATCAGTTTCATAAGTCACCTCATTTTAGGAAAGAAAAAAAGAATACTATAAGGTTTCACATTAGCCCAAACAACCCTTAAGTATTATGTATTTCTGCTCTACAATACATAAAAGCCTACAGTGAAAAGAAATCACCTAATTACAATCCAAACTTCATTAAATATATTTTATATAACATCCATTAAGTTTCCAATGCCAATTTTAATATTATGAAGACTATTTTCAAATAATTTCTTAATGGCAACAGAAGGTATCGTGCGTGCTCTTCAGCTGAAGTCTCCCAAATCCTGCACCTCTAAGACACAACATACAGTATCTGCACCCTGCCCTGCAAGAACACTGATCTACATAAGAGGTACAATGCTGTATACATTTACACAATATACACATACAATTAAAGAGACTGCAATAAAAGAAATAGTATAGCCAAAGAGAGTCACAACACAACCTAGTCAAAATGCCACTCGCATTGATAGCTTCTGTCTAGATATTTGTAAGTTTAAAAACCACTGAGTTTATTTCACCTTTTCTCCCCAAGATCAAACTTTTATATGTGAAAGTAGCATTTAAAATTTAAAAAGCCAAGAAATAGTCTTCTAAGTACTACTACCAAGCAAAGCCCAATAGAATAATAGCTATATAAAGTTCTTACAAACACATTATAATTTAATCACACACAGAAAGTCTCACCTTCTTCCCAGTTCATTAACTTAATTTCACAACAAACCAAAGGTGCTCCCACTCTCCCTGTAGTGTAGTCCCAAACTAGAATTTAAAAAAAAAAAGAGCATTTTTCAGAAAAAAAGTTACCAAAACTGATTAGGAAAGTCTTTGCTACCATGCATCTTATTTAGTGCAAATTAACTGCTACTTATTTCTGAACTTTAATTCATAGAACAGAACTTCCAAGAAAATCAATGGATCTGTGAAGGTAATGCAGATAAAATTTTTATCCTGCAAAGAGAACAGATGGCTGTATTTACAGATACCTCCAGTCATATCAACACGGCTCTGATAGTAAGCTGTCCATATGGGATCATGCTTCAGAAGTGGCACAACTTTAAATAGTGTTTGCTGGACTCTGAAATAAGTAGCAACATTTTGTAACAATTCAGGGATTCTATATTTTGATTCATCTTCCTGAAGTGTCAATCCTAAACACTTCTGCATCTGGGCATCTTCCCAAAAAGAGCATTACTGGGGACTGCATCATTTGTATTACAGTTCCACTATTTTTTTTCCAAGCTACTGAGAAGCCATTTCCAAAGACCTCTTGGAATAAAAAAAAATATCACAGCGGTGTGTGGATCACCAAGGAGCATAATACATGTTCTACAATCTGGCATAATCTAGCCATGAACCTTAGATACTCCTCATATGATTTCTAGGTAGCTCACACCATTGCCAAAAAAAGAGGAGCTCTGACTGTTTCTGCCACCACCAAATATGAACGAAATTTTGGTCCTAAAAGGCAACTGAAACCATTAAGTTCTGTTATAAGAAATTAGAATCTGGTGCAGGCTTTTGCATTCCATTTTTTTATTTTCTTAGCATCTCAATATACTCACCAAAATTAGAAATAATTTATTCAGTTCAACAGTAAGTGCAATAAAGCCAAGATCCTGTTCACACTATTACAGGTTTCTCTATCATAAATGAGAACATTCATTTTATATGTAGGTCACCAGGTTTAGCACAATGTGTCAAAATTAGCACTCCTACTGTTTTATACATTTATGATTACAAGTAACTTCCAGGATTTTCCAGTTATGTTTGGTGGCATACACCAAACAAATAAGACTGTCAAAGATGATACATGCAAAGCACTTGGCACCGATCACAGTACTCAGCGGGATGCACTGACACCGACCTTCCGTGATTGTTCCAGCTCCAGCTGATTCAGTTAGTCCGTACCCCTGTCCTACAGGGCAACAGAAACAAATGTTCATAAACCGTTGAGTTGCTGCAGAGAGTGGAGCTCCTCCACAAAGCAGGATGCGAATTTTTCCACCTAGCAGCATTCTTACTTTCCGGAAAATAAGGCTAAAATGCAAAGATAAAAGTATATATTTGTTGCTTAAAAACAAAACAAGAGAGTACCTAATTTTGTATCTGAACCGAAAGTTTCCACCACCTTCAAATAAATTTTTATGGCATTCAAGAAAAACTTTGAAGGAGCACATTTAAGTTTTCAAAAACACAGGCACAGATTTCTAAGCTTGTTTCCACATCCTAATTTGAGGAGGGATTAAACGTTTTGAGAACATAGATTTAGTAAGACAGGAAAGTTCTGTGATTTTTCTCCTCAAAAGTAATTTAAATAAGCTGTATAAATTTTGCAATTATATTATTCTTTAGTCTCACTGAAGTTGGGAGTTGGACTTGATGATCCTTATGGGTTCCTTCCAACTTGAGACATTCTATGATTCGTTTCTGTGAAAATGTGAAGTCTACAGTTATCTATAGGAATAGACTTCCCATTTTACCCAAGAGTTGTATAATTCCATTATTGAAGTCCTGATGAAAATAATGCAATGAACATAAATCTCCAATCAGTTTCAAGTTAAATAACACTTAAATTATATCAGTAAATATTTAAATCCATCACACAAATTACTGATTTGTTGTTTCAATTTACACTTAATTACAGACTTGTTCATGTTCAAACAGTAAACACTGAAACAAGGAAAAGCACAAAAAATATCAGATACTGCTCATGTGGTAAGACTTCGATATGCATTTTTTTGGTGCCATTAAAAATAAAATTAAAATTACCTATCACAGAGCGGGGTAGTGTAACCCTTAGAAATCTGTTCCATTTTGTAGTTGTAGGCCAATATAAATAGATTCCGCTGGAAACTAGTCATTTCATTCACTTTATTCATGACATTTTTGTAGATCCGATCCATAATTTCCTAGTTACATAAAAAAATTAACTTTAACTCAAAGGAACAGAAATCCTAAATTCAATACAACAAAAAGGAAACATGATCTAGAAATTCTAGTACGTTCAGATGATAACCCACTCCCAGGTTGCTTCCCCTTCATTGCTAAGAGATAGCAAGACGTTCACAGAAACAAGGAAAGCAAACATCTGAGCAGGAGCTCTAGTTAACCCCAAGCTGCCTGCTGCCAACTATCTTTATTCCATTCATTTACTATGATGAACAACGGGTGACTAATTGAAATGGCAATCTAATCCCCACAGCTATTTAAAGAAAAATGTTTACACTCATGTGATGTTTATTCCCATCATACAAATAAATACCAAAAATATTAAACTAGCTTAACATAAAAGGTTCTACCTTTTTATTTAAATGATCATTGCATTAATTTTCTTGTTAAAAATTTGAATTATGGATTTTTAAAATAATTTTTAGAATTATTTATCCTTCAGTTACTTACTGGGACAGCTGCCATTAGGGTTGGCTTAAGTGTAGTAACATCACCTTTGCTTCCTTTCTTTATTTTAGAGGACTAAAGTGAAGAACAGACACATGGAAGATTTTTAACATGAGAAACAAAATGACATAGCACATCTTTCAAACAATCATTTTAATTTAAATATTTTAACAATTAAAACTAGTCCAGAGTACCAATACCATGTTTCGTGACACACAAAACACTTGCAGAAAAGAAGATTTGTTGTAATATTTCTTAAGAAATATTACAAAGATCTGATGAGAATAATTATATATATATATTTATTTTTTTTTCTACCATAAGGGCTTGCATCTGCAACATACCTGGTCAGCTAATGTCTGAGGCGAGGAGTAACCAATGCGGCATCCGTGAGACAGACAGACAAGTTCAGCACTCAGCTCCAGAACATGGGCAAGAGGCAAATAGCCAATATAGATGTCTTTTTCCCTGTAAAGAATTTTTAAAAGATAGTTATATGTTGTACCATGAGAGTCCTCAGAGAAGTCATTAAGCTAAATTTACACAGAGCTTACTGTAGAACTAGAGAAACAGGAAAAATGCCTTTGAGTTTGAGAACATATTTCAAATAATACGGTTTTGTTTCAAAAAGTTGCATACTACATACTGTAGGCTTAAGGCATGAACAAAGCGTGATGTTTACTCATCCCAAGACAATTAACCGTGTGTTATGGTTGCAAAGGCAACTCTGTGGACAAGATTAAAAACTGCACCAAACAGAAGGAAACCACAGAATTTAACACTAACCAAAGGAAGTACTGCTTAGGGAAGCTTTCAACCACTCTAGTGCAAGGCAGCCTCACAGGCATTTGTGTCCCGGTCTTGCCCACGTACAGAAGACGAGAGAACAAACAGCACACGAAGTAGTCATTTCATTTAAAGCAGTACTGGAAGATGCTCAGACATCAGTGCATAGTATGATATGTCACAGACAAAGCAATACGAAACAATTAATATTTTACACAGTAATTAATCTGAAATTATATGCAACTACATGACTTCTTTATTTGCTGGTAAGTAGCTACTGGCACATACCCCAGATTTGGAATCCTCTCAGCCATTCCAGTTATGCCAGCAATTATGTTGCAATGGGAGATCATAACTCCTTTGGGAACTCCTGTGGATCCACTTGTGTACATGATCACCGCGATATCCGAGGGCACAGGCCTGGCCTGCTGTCTGTTTCCTGTAATTTGTGTTAAAAAAGAGAATATATAATGTGTGGAGAGCCTATCGGATTGGGAGATCTTTTACACTAACGTATTTCAGCAGTCATTCCAATATAACACTACATGACTCTTGCTATTACATTTTGCTTTGGGTTAAAGAGATTGTGGTCAAGCTTAAGTGCCTTCACAAAGAGAAGGAACTTCTTTGTATTAGCTAAGCAATACTTTCAGTGATTGTCCTAGTCTACCATGACAACACTTTTTCTATTATGTTTCCCATACTCCCGCACAGGAGAGAAAAATGGGTAAAGCTTTGGCTTCTCCAAAATGCTACTGAGCTTCACATCCTTAGGAAGGTATGCTGCACTGGTTCCGTGCTGCCGCAGGTCAATCTCCATTTGCAAAGCTACTTTCTCATGCACTCCCCAGCATGGGAACAACATGCTACCTCATTTGCAACACCTGCAGCAAGGCACTGCTGAGCCAACACGAGGTCCAATTTCTGTAAGTGTTTAAAGGAAGTTCAATAGCTTTAATAGGATTAGAGTGTTTTTTAAATGCTTGCACTAGGACCAAGAAAATATGAAAAAAACTGTTTATCCAGAGGAAAAACTGCATAGTGTGCAATACATACGGCACAACATACACAATGAGAAGAGTGAAAGCATATTTACTAATTTCCCACTCACTGAACCCTGTCTATCTTGCACGATGAACACTACAGAGGAAAAAAGCACAAGCAGCTGCTCAATTACTTAATATAGTATTATCTGAACATGCTTGACCATAAACAATTCATTCTAGTATTCCACAATGTGTGAATAGTTCAACTGACAAAGATAATGTTCCTTTAGTATAGTGTATAGTATGTGACATCTAAAAGACTGAAGAAAGAAGGATTAAACACCTTTTTACATAGCACATAGATTAACAAATCTCAAGCAGTAATGAATTATAGCCATAATTTTCTCTGTTGGTGTTGTCTGAAGCAGTTTTAATAGTATGTAAAACTGGTACATCAAAAGGGGAAAACCATCTTTTAAAGAAATTGAGAGGTCCTGATGTTGGGAGCAAAGCTGCCATTCCACTGAACATCAACAGCAAATGGATTAACCAACCACCCTACTCCCAAAACAAAATTCAATCCAACATTCATGTGCCTTCAGCAGTTAAAAGATTCTGAAAACACAAAGAATAAGAACAGAAGAATGCAACTACTGAATATAATGAAAACTTAAGATACTAGGTTTAGCAGCTCTGCAGAGCCAAGAATAACAATTTCTTATGATAAGTTAGAACACCTTCTGAAATTCTGAATTTTAATTCTAAAAGTGTTACATAGATTGGAAATCGATTTCAAGAAATTTACATAGTAGATTGATGCTTTCAGAAATGCAATAAAAGTGACCCGGTTCTGTTAGATTTAAACGGCTATTTTACATTCTATTATTTGTGAATTTAACCAAACTTAATGGTAGTGAATTACTGATGTCTTTTGCTATAAAATGCACAATTTTCTCTGTGTGCTCTGTATAATCTGGTTTTAATATGTCTGATCGTAAGAATGCTTTCTAGAATTCTATCGTGGCCTAAATGCTTATTCTAAAAATTATTCTTAAACATGTGACACTTGTTGTGGAGAAGGCAGTTTTTATCAAAAGCATTTTACTCTACTCTGCTGAAAAACAAAACACCACAACAAAAACAAAGCCACACCCCAAAATCCAACCAAACAAACCAAAAAACCCCACTTTTTATTTAAAAGAAAAAGCAGATAAAATCTGCTGTTAATCACTGCATAATTTTGAGATCTGCAATTTCCCCAAGTTTACTCAACAGGGTCAAAGTAGGACAACAAATGACATGATTCAAATAGTAAGAAGAGATTACCTACCAGTATCTGCCTTGGCCCCCATAGCTTGCACAGAAGCCATAGTGTGAACAATGACACCCTTGGGAAACTCTGACCATGTTGTTGGTTTGCCATCCACTGTAATAATATGTCGCAGCCGTGGAACTTGAGAAACAATCTCCTGTAGAAATGAACATGCGTTCAGAAATCAAACATGAGGTTTGTGCCAAAGAGAAGGGGGGGAAAAAAAAACAAAAACAAAAACCAACCAACCTATCTCCTGTATATGTTGTTAAAAAAAAAAAGCATTGACATAAAATATCTGAGGATTTAAAATATCAGAGGATAAACTTGTCTGGCTCCAACAGCTGCAAAAGCTTGAAAGTTTCCACATTTCGATTCACAGGACTAACTGAACTTTCCACTTACAAGTCCAAAAACTTTTCCAACCATATACTGACCTGGGTCTTATTTCAAGAAAAGTCCACAAATAAGACTGCAAAGATTGGTACAGATAATTGACTTTCTACTCCCATAGAACACTGAGAAGAAAAGGTCCTAGCCAGCTGGCAACACTAAGCTCACAACAATTCTTCTATTGCTCCTTGATTACTATGCTATTTAAAATGAGCAACAGCTAGCAAAAACCAGAAATTAGTTAAGCACTAGTTAAGCACTAGTTATGCATTTCAAACAAAATGTGAGTTCTAAAGCAATTATCAGTGTTCTAGTCAAAGAAGAGATGATTATCTCTAGCAGAAGATATTCATTCTCTCACTGCAAGCTGAAATAAACGTGCAGTATATATACACACTGTCA
>WEKW01012782.1:3029-18502 GCA_013389905.1 Sula dactylatra
GGCAAGGGGGTATGGGGGGTATGTTCTAACTTTGGACTAATTAAACTTTTTTTTTTAATTAGCCTATGTTAGAAATTAGCTAAAATTCAGAAAAAAAAAAATTAAAAAAAGATTCTGCTCTACTTTTATATTTAGGGGTTGATAAAACCTATAGTGAGCCACTGATAAATCCTACAGTGAGGATAGTCTTAAAATAACTGTCATGTATATGGCATTATAATATCCTTTACCTTTTTAAGGTAAAACAAGTAGAGATTAAAACCAAAAAATCTTCATGGCCATTTTGTGTCATCAGTGATATTGCAAGGAAAAAAGCAGCGCACAAAAGTGAAGTGGGTTTGTTCCCCCCCACCGTGTCAAAGCTTATGACAACAGATCACTTACCTATTTCTATTGCCTGGTAGACATTTTGTGGGTCATGGACGAGATTGCAGATCACCATCAATGCCCGCTTCTGAGTCAGCAGCTCAGGAGACTGTAACTCCTCACTCAGTTTAGGAAGGGCCCTCTTTCCGAATGCAGTAGGAGCTTTTGTGGGATCTATGTCAGGGGGGAGGTTGGCTGAGATATGAGCATGTGCCATCCCAAGTTTTCCTGGGAAGAATTCTCCCTTATCCCTAAAAATACTCGAAAATGACTGTATCTGGTGACTGGACAGATGATGTACCAAAAAGACAAATACTGACTTTAGACAGTGCTCTGTGTCCCAGAAGAGCTATTTTAGCACACATTCATTGTTAGGAAGCTATGAGAGGCTGGAATGGTTCATGGTCGTCAACATCAATGTTTGTTCATCAGCTGAATTGTCTGATCTGGTTTAATTCTCCACTGAACACTGAAAAAAAAAAAAAAGAGAGGGAAAGCTTAAAATTGCAAGGGGAGGGAGGGAATGTTTTTCAAAGGGTTAAAGTGATGTAGTCCAATGTCCTGTACCAGAGAAGGGGCTCCAAATATTAAAGCAAAAGCAATCAAAACGCCATTTTTCAAAAAACATTCTTTTAAAAGGGGTCTAGTTTAAACCCGCCTTCGGAATTCGCTAACGTTTGAAAGGATCGGTTGATGGCTGACCTCCCCCTTCCCTCAGTAAGGAACACGGCTCAGGTGACAGAAACATACAACCTCCAGTACTGAAAACTGCTCAAGACAAAAAGCAGTTGCAAAGTTAAAACAACTGCTAAACAAACGCACTTCTCTCTACAAAAGAGAAGAAACAGACTAAGTACTCAAAGGCGCCCTGTCCCACCACACGCCACCGCCTCGGCGCAGCCCCCGTTCCCGCTCCGCAGCTCCTGCCCGCTCCGCCACCGCCCTTCGCGCCCGCGTGCGCTAGTTGCCACAGCAACCGGCACTTTACGTACGCCCCGCTCCGTGAATAAAAACCGCGCAGGCAAGCATATGAGTCTGGTTCTGCGTCAACAGCGTAAGTACCGCGTTTGACGGTGGCTGCCGTGAGGGAGTAGCGCCAGAGGCGTAGCCGGCGCCTTGGCCGGCAGGCCCGGGGCTCGCGCGGGGCGGGGCGGCGCGGCGNAGCCGCCGCGAGTGCGGTGTGGGGCCGTTTTACCTCGGCTCTCTGCTCCGCTCTGGTGAGATCCTGCTGCAGTGCTGCGTCCGGCGCTGGAGCCCTCAACACATGGACATGGACCTGTTGGAGCAGGTCCAGAGGAGGCCACGAAAAGATCCAAGGGCTGGAGCACCTCTCCTACGAGGACAGGCTGAGAGAGTTGGGGTTGTTCAGCCTGGAGAAGAGAAGGCTGTGGGGAGACCTTATTGTGGCCTTTCAGTACTTAAAGGGGGGCTACAGGAAGGATGGGGGCAATCTCTTTAGCAAGGCCTGTTGTGACAGGACAAGGAGTGATGGTTTCAAACTAAAGGAGGGTAGATTTAGACTGGATATAAGGAAGAAATTTTTTACACTGAGGGTGGTGAAACACTGGCCCAGGTTGCCCAGAGAGGCTGTGGAGGCCCCATCCCTAGAGACATTCCAGGTCAGGCTGGTCGGGGCTCTGAGCAACCTGATCTGGTTGGGGATGTCCGTGCTCACTGCAGGGGGTTTGGACTAGATGACCTCTAAAGGTCCCTTCCAATCCAAACCATTCTGTGATTCTACTCACCCCCTGGTTTTTAGAGTAATTTCAGTTGAACAAAACTGAAAAAAAAATTCAGACTGAACAAAATGGTGGTTGAGTTAATGGCAGAGATAGAGCAGGTGAGTGCCTTGAAGTACAAGGATTGTTACGTTTTTTTTCCTAGTCTTCTCCGGAATGTCACTATAAACAGCAGAGGTTTCAGTTATCATTAGGCTGTTTCACATAACTGTATTCAAGACTTAGCCATCTTTTTCAGTATGATTCTGCTAAAAAGTTTAGTGTTCAGAGGATGGTAGACAGGGAGAATGTATCATTGCCATGTTGCTAGTGCAACTTAAGGGTGCTCTGGATTGTCAGATGTGATCTGGCACAGGAAAAAACTAAACAGCTTGTGCTATAAAAGGCTAGGTCTCTGTGCAAATAGAGAAGTTGAGATGTTTTCCATTATGTTTGAGTAACAGTTATAAAAATCAAAGTTCTTAAACTGGATTTTGCAAAACTGAAGTCATTCAGATAAGTTGGATTAAAATAAAACACAGGAATAGGTTCTGGTTTGTTGATCTTCAAAATCCATAAAAGAAAAATTAGTACTTTAAAAAGTATTTTCTGGAAAGGATTTGTTCTTCTACAATACTTTAGAGCAGATTATTTAAAGTAGGAGTTATTTTCCTGAATTAGATTAGATTTCCACTAACTATATATTTGTAAAGTTTCACCCTATTTCAATAGGAGGAATGTAGGAGGAACTTTTCTCAGTGTAGAAGGAGCAGGAGAAGATTTGAGACTTCTCTTGTCCTTCAGTTTTGACTCTGCTTTCATCCTTTTGTTGTGAGTTGTTTTGTCCTTATAGCTTGGAATACTGATGTTGGTTAGTGGTCATGATGTTAACTTATTTTATGTACAGCTTCTGAATGCCTTCCTCAAATACTTTGTCTATCCACAGAATTTGCTGGTGATACTGTTCCTGCAGCATTGGTGTAAGGAGGGTTGAGATGCCATGGAGACGCTATATTCGCAGTCCTCCCTGGTGACCTAATCCCCTTCAGCTCTGTAAGAAGAGAAAATCTGGATCTCAGTACTGATCATTCTCAGTATTTTTTGCTGCTTTGGATTTCTTAAATCATTGATCTTTTTCCTCTAATGGTGTGGCTAATTTGTTGATTTGGTAAATTGGGATATATTTGTGTGTGAGATTTAGATTAAATACACTAAACGTAAGTGAAGATGGCCTTTCAGCTTTAAAATGTTTGTTTGGTTGCCTTGGTCCCTCCTGTACTTTAGATTCACTGAGATTGCCGAACTGATTTTTTTTGTAGCTTAGTTTCTGAAAGAGCTCCAGCAGACGAGCAGTGAGTCAGCCTATGTACACATGACATTTTTACATGCTTAGGATGTGTTGAACTATAACTAGGAGAATATGGAGAAAGCGAGTTAGTGTTTGAATCTCTTACCAGCTGGCAGGGTTTTTCTTTTTGTTTTCAGAACTATTATTTTAAGACATGAACATTGCCATAAAATAATTCAAATTTGCCAGAGGCGTACCATAAAAAGGGTCTAGATCTCTCTAGTTTTATAGGGTCACAAGTAGCATGATAAATAGAACTATGCATATGGTAATAAATACTGTAATGTGAATAACCCATCAGCTGCAAATCTGGATTCTTTGGGGGGAAGCGGGTATTTCAGTACGGCTGAGATCACATGAGTGCCTGAAGTGATTTAGAAGCAATTCCTCACGAAAGGGAATAAAACATTAATTTTAAGTAGCAGACTAGCAATTTTGTTGAGCATTATTCTTAGCATGTTGTAGGGGGTAGTAAAACACAACTGTAGGTTTTTTGTTATATACTTACTAGTTGTGTAAAATTACTTATCCACGTTGATTTGCCCTTTAACATTTTTAGTCTGCTGCAGGAATGGGAGAGGCTTGTCTCCTGGATGTTAAGAGGTCCAAGCCTGTTCCAGCATTATAAAAATATGACTATTAGAATGCAAGAGCTTTCTTTTGTCCTAAAATTTGGAAATTTAAATCCTACTGAAATAAATAGCAAAATCTTTTAGCATCCTAAATTAGTCTAGCATACTAAATGCTGTCTAAACTAAAGAGTTGATTAACAATACAAAAGAGCTGTGTGATTTCTTATTCCGTGTCTTTAGTGTTTGGTACGTTAGAATGCAAGATTATTAATGACTAGAAAGACATTTATATAATTCAGAATGTCTCATTTGTGGCATGCACATCTCCTGACTCTAAAGCTGAGACAAAATCGAGTTGAAATTTTGAAAAACTCCCTCAGGAGTTTCTTTATAATTGCTGCTATGCTTAATATTAGTACTGTAACAGTTCTCTACTCGGTTAGTTCCTTGTCTGCTAGGTTAATCCTGCTCTTTGTATCCATATATACAAGCTATCTTTGAAGAAAACAGAACTATTTTCTTATACAGGATTAGGGGACCATTGGGTTTATTAAGGAGCAGTTTCTGATCAAAGGAATCTGTATGGCCACTAAAATCAGCTTGTTCTCTTAAAACTAGGGCCCTCTGTGTAGCTAAATTACTCCAACTCCGCCTTCCTAACCTGGGAGAGAAGGGGAGGAAGGGAAGTGTTGCAAGCCGTTGCTATGGCCACGGAGCAGAAGGTTGAGCTGTTTGTGTGGCTGGGATCCTGCTGCATCAGCTGCTGCGCGGTGAGTCCTTCCTTAAGCTTTGCTACATGATGAATGTTCTTATTAGAAACGTTCTTTTGAATGTCGCTAAGAACCTGGTACCCTGTCAAGGGTCCCCTCCCCCAACAACCCACGAGGTTTCATTGCATAACCAAATTGATATATCTCAAGTGGGATAGATATCTAAAGGCATTTGTGATTTTCATGGGAACATTATTCTTCTTCCAAGTCAGACTATCTACTGACTTCATTCTTTCTGAGCTGATCGTGGATGAAAGTTTGGTGTTGTGCCAAGAAATGTGGCAGCTTCATCTTTCCTCTTTTCTGACCAGATGAAATCTGGTATCCCCTAACATTTATTAACGTGCTTAGTGCAGAGGCATTTCAAACGATGATGACTGAGATTTTTAAATTAAACACTGCAATATCCTTTGAGGGCTAAACTGCAAGCACTTAAATTGAATTAAATGAACAATTCTCTGCTCTCCCGTGGAATTAGAGTTGGTGCCTTGTAGGTTCAGAAGGCCAGTATTTGCTACTACAGCTATGTGCACTGAAGTGGTTCCTTTTACATAAGGAACAGCTTTTCTTTAACACAAATACAGTCAAAGAAATGCCAGTTGTTCTGAAAGGAAAAGAAGATTATGAGTCTGTAAGAACTGTTAACTTTTTTTTTAAACTTGTTTTCCCTGTATTGAAGCAATTCCTAAATACTATGTTTCTCTCTACATATTTCCTGTCTGGTAGAATTTAACTGAACTTGAAGGATGAAGTCCAACCTAATGCATTTGGTTCCCCCAGTGAGTAGGGACAGAATAATCTCCCAGTTTCCCAAGGTAAGCATTCTTTATCCCTCTGGTCACAGTATGTAGCACCTGCCACATTAAGCTTTCTTTCGCTTGTGCTAATAATATTTTAATTTAATGTACAGTTGTTGTCTTCTGCTAAAATTACAAATTGTTTAGGGATTTCTTTCAAAGATGAATGTGACCTCATGTTCCCACTCATTGCTGATATCTTTAATAATAATCCTCATTTCTTCTTTTAACCTTTACAGAAAGTGACTCTTGCCACAAAAGTATTATCTTATAATATCTATCTTGTTATTTCAGCCAAACATTAATAGTTACAGGCTTAAAGAGTTCCTACACTGAGGGGAAATAAGAACCATAGCTGATACTAAATATGCAGAAAGTCTAATTAGATCTATATGGAGGTTTTGGTTGAAGAATTTGAGTCAATTTTAACTTTGTTTGTACAGGAACCTTAGTCATACAGTAGATCAAATGTAGTAGGAACTGTAGAAACACAGAGAGGAAGAATCATTCATGTCCCCAAGGAGATTTGTACTTGAAGTATAATAGAAGAGTTAAGGATAGGGAAGGACAAGGAATTACCATTCTGTTTTTTCAGTTGTTCAAAAGATCCTTTTAAGGGAGTTAGCATTTTTTCCCCTGCTTGATCTCAGCCACATATTTTGCTTTTAATTTTATGAAAACTACCACAGTTATTTTAAGCAAATAAAAGGTAAAATACGTTTTCCTCATTTTTAACTAACGCCTAATTAAAAACTAGTAATAAAAACAGTGCTTCACACATGTAAGAGATCTAAAAGACTTTGTAGTGATAATGACTTGCTGGAGGTATGCTCCTATCCATGTTTGTCTTGTGTGTCTTAGAATACTGGGATGATTTAAGGTACTTGCTGTTTTACAGAATGATGAGCAAATGTATTTGACTGTGGAAGTTTAGCTAGTGCTCAGATGCTGATACTCAGAAAGGTGGTCAAATGATGGTGCTGTTCAAAGGAGGTTTTACCAACATAACTGTGGGGAAACCTTACGGCCTTTTAACCAAAGCTATCCCTTTTCTTATGCCAGGGTATACCTGTACTTGACAAACTCTTTTAATTAATCTACTTATCTATTTTTGACTTGCTGATTTGACTTCTTGCAAGGTAGACATCAGACAATTTATCCCAGTAGCTGTTCTTTCCTGTTATCAGTGGTACACACCTGAGGCCTGTCTGCAGTTCAAAGAGCACTTCCATGCGCAGGTCAGGACTGCTTGTCAGCAGAGCACTGGAACAGCTGGGTAAGTTTGTAATTTGAAGAAATTATTTTAAGCTCTTTATAGCCTGCTTCCTTCATAGGCTTTTCCTCCCTCATTCCTCATCTTCCTCACTCCTGTACGTTTCAAGGCAGATAAGCCCGTGCGTGTGGCAGTTCTCTTGATGTGTTTGACAGTAAATTAATAAAGTGCCTCTTCTTCCCATAAGTGTCAAAGATACTTTTTCTGCTGGCATAAGTAGTGTTGAAAAAACAGTGGAGCTGCTAAGCAACTTTGAACTAAACTCTTAGTTCAAAAGATTAACTGACTGTTTAAAATTAGTGTTGAATTTTGGACATGCAAGTCAGCGTGGCAACCAAATTCCAGAGCAGCTATAAGGAATAGGGCAGATCTAGCCTTGCTGTATTCTCTGTTGGTGTTCCAAATGAGCAGTTAGTAAAGGCTTTGGGGGGATATAAACATACGGTAGTTCTAAGTTGCTTGAAACATGTAAGAATCTAGCTTTAGTCTTTTAGAAGTATACATGCTGAGAACATGCTTAAATGTTTCCTTAAAACTGGAGCAAAATTCTGGTAAATAGCTAACACTGAAAAATCCAAATAAACTGTTTTACGCCCTTGTAATATTCTTAAAGTTGTTTTTTTCACATAATCTCTCACCCAGAACTGTTACTTGTACTGATTTAATTCCTGAAGCAAGGCAAGAAAGCTAAACTGTGTTAGAAATCATCATGATTGAGTTAAAATAAATAGCTGTATGCTTTAGTGATAAATGCTTCTGTGTTCCACTGTGAAGGGTTTTTCATAAAGTGGAGCTTCTATGAATACTGACAGTTAGCTCATTATTCTTTCAAATCTAGAGTTGTTGATTACCATGACACTTGTCATGATATTCATCTTTAAATGGAACTTTTTATTCATTTCACTAGGGAGTCTTGCTAAAAAAAATTGAAGCCAAAATATGTCTTCCTGAGAGGCATCAGTGAGTTTATTGCTTTTTAGAAGCACAGTCACTGTCTTAGTTTCATGTAANCAGTTCATTTATTCTGGTAACAGAATAGCTAAAAAGCTTTACATTTTGGCTTTGTGAATAAAATTAAACCACTTTCCTGTCACTGCTCTCTAGATATGATTATTACTAGGTCCTTTTTTGATGGGGCGGGGGTAGGAGGGACAGACAACTGAGTGTTTTGTACAGTAATTGTAAAACTTGACAGGAATAACTGTTATCTTCCTTTTCCATTATTCCAAGTATTGCAATATTTCTTTGTCATTTGGAAAGGTAGTCTGAGAAATTCACTAGCTAATGACTATATTTAAGACTCTTGATATTCCATCAATGTGTTTAATTGTCTAATCTAGGGAGTTTTTTCCCCAATATGAATTAATAGAACACACACCTCTAAACTATCACTTACTTTTTTTGCTTTTCCCTTAAGGTCATTGTTTTTATTTAGTATTTTATCAGTAACAGTTAATCAGGCAGAGACATGTCAGTGGCTTAGGGGCCTGTGGCCACCCAATTAGCATTGACTGGCACACAAAATGCCTTCTTTTTTCTGAAATATTAGTCGTGCAGCTTACCAGTCAAGATTTGGACTATTTAGAATAGGTAACTTGGAATCAGCATTACATGGAAGCCTGATATAACCAAAAATAGTATTCAATAAAAGATTAATTCCTTTGTTTAAAAAGCTATTCCTTCATACACAAGAATGTTAAACCTCTTAAGCCATTTTTGTAGCATGTGCACGGGAGATGTCAATTCAAGTTTAGGTCAACAAATACACTTAGATTCACTTATCCACCTGTATCTCCCAAAACATATGCTACCTTTCAATTTTAAGAATGCAGGCTGAGTCACCTAAAGCCCATCTGCTATATTCCATGGGAGGACCCAGAGCAAAGAGGATTATTTGCATGAAGCCAGCTTCAGATTAATATTATTCCAGATAGTCAGAAAATGTATTGGCTCTAACCATGTGGGGTTTTTTCCCAGACACCAATTCTGGAGTGGGTTATTTTATTATCAGCAATTTCTTGTTTCTGCACTTAGGACTTGATTTGTACTATTAAACGAGAAACTTGTGATTAATTTTAATGAAAAGGATGCAGATACTCTATGGTCTGATGTGTAAACTGCCAAATGTATATACTTGTAGTCAAAGCAATTTTAATAGATTAGAATTTAGGTATGTCTCAGACTATATTTAAGAAAAAAATATGCAGAGTAAGAAATGGACTTTTTCTGCTCCTGAGGGTTTTGGGGTTTTTTTGTGACCTTTTCCTTAAATTTTGACTCTGATCCTGCAGCACAGTAACATTTAGGTAAACTGGAGGCACAGTTACATGTGCTCATCAGCTGCAATTTAAGGATCTAAATCAGAATTTTTAGAGAGACAATGTTGAAATTGCTACTAAAAACATGTAATGCTTTCAAATATTTATAACAGGCTGAAAATAATATCCAAAGTAGTTGTGGTAGGAGACCTGGATGTTGGGAAGACCAGCCTTATCAACAGGTACATTATATCTCAGCAGATGATTTGATTTCCATTCCTGTCCATTCAGGGTAGTACTTCATGGTTTTGTTATTAAATAAAAAATAAAGTCTACAGTATGAGACAGGCTTGATATACTAACACAGAAAGTCATGCTCTGGCACTTCAATCAGTCTATGTTGTATTCTGAAATGTTTTTATCCAGTCAAATATGGTACAGTTTCCTTAAGAAATCCAGTCTAAAGGCTAAACAATCAGAAGGTACAAAAGAAAAACAAAACAAAACACCACAAAAAACACCAAACCCAAAACCTTTTCCACTGTCTGAATCTTGGTTTCACAGAATCACAGAATGGTAGGGGTTGGAAGGGACCTCTGGAGATCATCTCGTCCAACCCCCTGCTTGAGCAGGTACACCCAGAGCAGGGTGCACAGGACTGCATCCAGGAGGGTTTTGAATACTTCCAGGGAAGGAGACTCCACAACCTCTCTGGGCAGCCTGTTCCACTGCTCTGTCACCCTCACAGTAAAAAAGTTTTTTTCTCAGATTCAGGTGGAACTTCCTGTGTTCCAACTTGTGCCCATTGCCCCTTGTCCTGTCGTTGGGCACCAGTGAAAAGAGTCTGGCCCCATCCTTTTGACACCTACCCTTCAGATATTTATAAGTATTCATAAGATCCCTCCCTTAGTCTTCTCTTCTCCAGGCTGAACAAACCTGGGCCTCTCAGCCTTTCCTCATAAGGGAGATGCACCAGTCCCCTGATCATCTTGGTAGCTTTCCGCTGAACTCATTTGAGTAGTTCCCTGTCTTTCTTGAACTGGGGGGCCCAGAACTGAACACAGCACTCCAGATGTGGCCTCACTAGGGTGGAGTAGAGGGGGAGGATAACCTCCCTTCCCCTGCTGGCCACACTCCTTTGAATGCACTCTAGGATACCATTGGCCTTCTTGGCCACAAGGGCACAGTGCTGGCTCATGATCAACCAGCTCTCCTTCTCAACAGAGCCACTTTCCAGTAGGTCAGCTCCCAACCTGTACCGGTGCATGGGGTTGTTCCTCCCCAGGGGGAGGACCTTACACTTGCTTTTGTTGAATTTCATGAGGTTCCCTCAGCCCAGCTCTCCAGCCTGTCCAGGTCTCGTTGGATGGCAGCACAGCCTTCTGGCGTATCAGCCACTCCTCCCAGCTTGGTATCATCGGTGAACTTGCTGAGGGTACACTCTGTCCCTTTATCCAGGTCATTGATGAATATATTGAACAGGGCTGGACCCAGTACAGACCCCTGGGGAGCACTGCTAGTTATGGGCCTCCAACCAGACTCTGCCTTGTTGATCATGACCCTCTGAGCTCTGCTGTTCTCAGTCTACTTCACTGTCCTCTCATCTAACCCACACTTCCTTAGCTTGTCCATGAGGATGTTACGGGAGGCAGTGTCAAACACCTTACCGAAGTTGAGACAAACAACATCCACTGCTTTCCCTTAATCGACCCAGCCAGTCGCACCATTGTAAAAGGCTATCAGGCTCAAGCATGATCTCCCCTTGGTGAATCCATGTTGACTATTTCTGATAACTACCTTCTCCTCTACATGCCTGGAGATGACCTCCAGGATGAACTGTTCCATCACCTTTCTGGGGATGAAGGTGAGGCTGACTGGCCTCTAGTTTCCCAGGTCCTCCTTCTCACCTTTTCTGAAGACTGGAGTAACACTGGCTACCCTCCAGTCCTCGGGTACCTCTCCTGTCCTCCATGACCTTTCAAAGATGATGGAGAGTGGCTTAGCAACAGCATCNAACCACAGGGAAGTCTTCCTTTCTCCAGATTTTCTCTCTCACCTCTGGGGGCTGGGATGCCTGAAGGCCAGCCTTAGCAATAAAGACAGAAGCAAAGAAGGCATTCAGTAACTCTGCCTTCTCTGCATCCTGCATCACCAGGCCCTTGTTCAACAGTGGGCCCACTGTATCCCTAGTCTTCCTTTTACTGCTGATATATGTAAAGAAGCCCTTCTTGTTATGCTTGACATCCCTTGCCAGATTAAGTTTCAGGTGGGCCTTGGCCTTCCTCATTGCCCTTCTTGTTATGCTTGACATCCCTTGCCAGATTAAGTTTCAGGTGGGCCTTGGCCTTCCTCATTGCATCTCTGCATACCCTGACAACATTTGTATATTCCTCCCAAGTGGAGAGTCCCCTTTTCCACATACTGTGAACCTCCCTCTTCCATTTGAGTTTCTCTAGAAGCTCTTTGGTCATACATGCAGGTCTCCTGGCTCCTTTGCTTGACTTCTTTCTCCTAGGGATGCACTGATCTTGAGCTCGGAGGAAGTGGTCCTTGAATACTGAGCAGCTCTCTTGGACCCCCCTGCCTTCTAAAGCCCTAGCCCATGGGATTCCTCCAAGCAGGTCTTTGAAGAGGCCAAATTTGGCTCTCTTGAAGTCCAGGGTTGTAATCGTGCTTGTCACCCTGCTTCTGCCATGTAGGATCCTGAACTCCACCATCTTGTGGTCACTGCAGCCAAGGCTACCCGCAACTCTCACATCCTCAGCCAGCCCTTTCTTGTTCATTAGTATAAGGTCAAGCCACACATCTTGCCTCGTTTGCTCCTCCACCACCTGCATCAAAAAGTTATCCTCAATGCTCTGCAGGAACCTCCTGGATCGTGCATGCCTCGCCGTGTTGCTTTTCCAGGAAATATCAGGGTGGTTGAAGTCCCCTACAAGGACCAGGGCCTGCAGTTGTGAGGCTACTTCCAGCTGTCTGTAGAAGGCTTCATCAACTTCATCAACTACCTCTTCCTGATCAGGTTTCATGTTTTCTCCTTCCTTGTAGGGTTGTTCACCGAAACATTCTTAAGTCATCCTTGTGTGGGTACCTGTACTCATTTCTACAGCTGCAAGAATGTGGAAGAAGCTCAAGCTTTTCCATAGCTTATAAAATAAGACAGATAAAGTGCAGAAAGCCTTAAAGAGTAGTTATTTGACTCTTTACCGGATAATAAAAACAGCTCTTAAACTTTTTGTATCTACGTCCAGTGAACAGATCACTGAATTTCTGTACCTTGTGATCATCATGACAGCTTTCTTCTATGTTTGCATTTATTACTAGTATTTCTTCCACGTTCTTAAATAGATATGGTAAGTTTTTAATGTCATAGATTAATCATTTGGGTCATTATATATGACCCAAAATATATTCCCTTGTAACTAAAACTGTAAGATACTGTATCTTCCTTGACAGTCCAAAGATATTTTATTCTGATTCTCATCTCATCCTGAGAGCTTACTAGATGTATATGCTTTCTAGTTTGTTATCCAGTATCTCCTTTTTTAAATTAGTTTCTTGGTGTTTGTATATATGCTTCTGCAAGATATAACCACTCCACAGGTAGTTAATTCTTTTCTTCATAATTTACTCTAGATAGTGTTAGTTTTGCAGTTATTTGTAGCTGGGTGCTACTAGTATTTCATCTGGTTTTTTTAATTGCAGATTTTGTAACGATAATTTTGACCGAGACTACAAGGCGACCTTCGGAGTGGATTTTGAAATTGAATGTTTTGAAATAATTGGAATGCCATACAATCTCCAGATGTAAGTTGAAACAGCGTGGTTAAGTATTGCACAGAGTACAATCTCAGCAGAGCTTGAATAGCTGCTGGCTCTAGTGGAATAAAGATTTTTAAAAAATAATAAAATTGCAATGACATGATCTGAAAAACAGGTTCTGTACCTGGACTTGCAGTTTTAGTAAAAATTTTACTCTCTTGGATTTCTCATCCCTTAAAAATTTTATAAGTTCATCAGTGAAAATTCATCTTGCACCATTTCGGTGGAGTTCTGTCTTTTTTTGTGAAGTTTCTTGAAAGAGAGGTGGAAGATTTTGCCACAAACTTTGTCCAGTTCTACTGTTACACCATTCTGTCATTTGAGTTTAGTAGGCACAATGGGCATTGAACTAGGCTTTACTGGGAGTTTTATTCCTGCAGCCTTTGAAATTAATGGTAACTTGTCCAGTGATTTCAGCACCTCTTAGTTAGGGACTAACTGATTTTCCCCAAATCATAGAAAGACTCGAGTGTTTTTATTAGAATGTGAACCTAAAATCTTTGATTTTCAGCTTTGTTTACCAGACTAGTGGGAATCCTGGCCTTTTCTTACCCGCTTTGCTTCTGTTGAAGGATGTCCTTTGGTATTTCCAATGGCTAGCAATATTCTGTGGAGGGCCTTATTGAATCATCTATGCTGTAGTACGACCTAGAGAAAAAAAAAATACTTTGCATGAAGTATTTTAGTGTATGAATCTTAAGCCTTTTCACTTAGGAACACGTTTTTTCTGGGATATCATTGATGTAAATAGATGGCTAGTGGGATTTATTGAAAAATACCTAGAAATCCACTTCCCACTGATTTCAGTGCCATTGTGTTTTTGAAAATTCTGCCAGGCACTATCCCTTTGGAACTTGAGTCCCTCTGAAAATGTAGACTGATGCATCAGTATTTTGCCAGCTGAAGCAATAAGGTTCATGAGCTACTAAATGTCAGGTTGCATTAGCTGCAGAATCTTCAGTGGCTTGGTAGAACACTTCCATATGATAAGCACTAGTGCCCCCTCTTGCTGAGAGGCTTCTGTACAAGACAAATTTGCGAGTATTGTGACTGGCAGTACTAGGCTATAACAAAAACCCAAACCTCTGTAGTGCTGGCAGTAGCTGAGAGGACTATGTATCATGTGCATTAATAAGAAGCACTTTCTTGATTTTCTTCAATGGCGTCATTAGTACCTGGTGGGCTGAGCTATAGGTCTCTAATTTGTAGTGTATGGACAGATATCATATCTAGCAGTTGCAAGGTTCTGATATGGGCTAATATATGATTCAGCTAGTGTTAGCACAGAAAATTTTCACGATTAGCTTGCCCTATTACTACATGCAAAGGACATAGATGAGGAAAAAATGTTTTAAGAGAAGGCTATTACCATGCAGTACATGAATATTTGCATTGTGTCTCCAAAATGACCAGTGTTTAAAAAAAAAAGATATAAACAATATAAACACAGTTCAAATGTCTTCATTAAATAATAGAGCTTTACTGTATTTCTACCAGTAGTTAATGAATAACATGTTCCAGATGGTAACACTTCTCTGGTATCACATTCTTCTCCAACTTGTACCAGTCTGCTGTTTCATTAGCATGTAACTCAGGTTACACTGGGTTTCATTAACCTGAAATTACTTCCCCCCCCCCTCCCCCGGCATTGCACAGATGGGACACAGCAGGTCAGGAAAAGTTCAAGTGCATTGCATCTGCTTACTACCGAGGAGCAGAGGGTGAGTACATTATTAATTTCATCCTGGCTGTGACAGGAGGTTGTACTTTAGATGGAAACATATATGCATATGTGCTCCTTGGAAAGGTACCTGTAGACAAAGTGTGGTGGAATGGATTGTCTGTTATTGGAGAGAAGAAGGGACTAAAAAGCTCATTAATTGATATGTTGTCACACCTGCGAGTTCTGAATGTTCTGATGATGCAGTGATAAAAATTTGTGCTTGTGTCTAGGGGGAAAACAAGTTGGATTTGGGTAAGATTATTGCTGAAGTTAGAAGTGGATACTTCTGCATTCCCTTTGGTAAGAGGGAATTTCTTTAGGAATTAGTGGTCCCAAAATAAAAGGAGTAAAAGAACTACAGACTGCAGACTACTGGTAAAGACAAAATAAGGCTGAAGACTGAGGGCTTCAGTCCTATTGGGTGCTCTAGAGAAGGAAGAGGAATGAGCAAGTGGATAGTCTTCCGTCTACTCTGTGTTAAATCTGGTCTTGTGCTTTATATGTAAACATTCTCTCTGTTTAACAAGATGAGTTGGAGAGATTTCTGATACACTTTCTAACTTAATTACTTTTTTCCTGTTCTTGTCTTTTATTGCAGTTATAATAACAGCGTTTGATCTGGCTGATATCCAGACTTTGGATCACACTAAGTAATTTTCTGTATTTTGGCTTAGCCTTTAAAGCTTTTACAGCAGGTTTAATTGCCTTGGATAGCCTGTAGTTGCTGAGAACTTGCTGGATTGTGAGCGCATTTTCTATTGAGCTAAGAAATCAAGAATGACAGTCACTTGTTTGGATTATGTAGGGTGGGATTTTTCTGAAGAAA
>WEKW01012785.1:3623-26469 GCA_013389905.1 Sula dactylatra
TCGGGTATCCACCTGCTCTGGCATGGGGTCCTCCATGGGCTGCAGGTGGATATCTGCTCCACCATGAACCTCCCCTCCATGGCTGCAGGGAGACAGCCTGCCTCACCGTGGTTCTTCCTCCCTCCATGGCTGCAGGGGAATCTCTGCTCTGGTGCCTGGAGCACCTCCTGCCCCTCCTTCTTCACTGACCTTGGTGTCTGCAGAGTTGTTCCTCTCACATTCTCACTCCTCTCTCTGGGTGCAGTTGCACAGGGTTTTGGTTTTTTCCCCTTTTTAAATCCGTTATCCCAGAGGCACTACCACTGTCTCTGATGGGCTCAGCCTTGGCCAGTGACGTGTCCGTCTTGGAGCTGGCTGGCTCTATCGGACATGGGGGAATCTTCTAGCAGCTTCTCACAGAAGCCACCCCTGTAGACCCCCTGGTACCAAAACCTTGCCATACAAACACAATCTTCCTTGCACAGCATTGTTCAAGTTAAAATCAACACATTTCTGTTCTTAATGCACGGTGCTTATGGAATCTCTCAAAATGGCAAACACATTCAGTCTCTGATTTAACCTGCAATATTTCCTTGATATTGATTTACTCTTCTGCTTCAATTTCTGCTTACCTTAATGTGCAGAAAAGCCACCTAATTTCTGCTATGGTTGCTAGGTGTGAAGGTGAAATACCAAATTTAAGGGATCCTCTTACAGAACCCTGTTTTCTCCCTAATACCACTGAGGGAGCTCCATCTCAAAACTCATAGGATCCATGTATCTCATATGAATTTTTCAGGAGCTGGCTCTGAAGATGAAAAGAAATTAGATGTATCCAAGCAATGTGAATTAAACAACTGGTAAAAAAATGAAGCCAACTTCAATAGAGTTCTCCACCTTATCCAAAGAACATAGACTATTCTCAATGTGGACCTGAGAAAAATGGGAAGACATCCACAAAGAAGGCAGATAATTCTTGTTGTGAACTGTACAGTTAAAAAAATGGGGGAAAAAAAAAAGCCAATCTGCAATAGGCAGCGTGCTGGATCCCTGTAGCCAAGCGATAAGCTGTGGTTCTACTGCTAGTTCCTAAAAGTAATAGGAGACATCAGTAAGGATGAGTATGCCATTTAATGACACTGCAAGATACCTCGTAGGGTATCGACAGAGGACACAGAACAGTGCTGGAGGAGAGGATTCTGTAGATTTCCTTGTGAGACTTTGCAGGAGGTCAAGTGAGCTGCAGATAAAGGAGTATACACTTCACATGGCCTTCGCCTCTGCCAGTGGAGGACTGCCATTCTAGACATCTGGCTGGCTCATGGTCAATGCTAGCTTGATACTACAGTACTACACCTGATAACAAAGTGAAAATGGTGAAAAGCTGGTGCACATTTTGCACAAAATTAGGATCTTGGGAACAAAAGACTGATATATTATAGGACTGAAAAATTGTGGTATTTCAGGAGTAGATTATTATAGCTAGGTTATATTTGTAATATGCAAACAGAATAAAGTCCAAATCTGTCATGGATGTATAGCAGTGCTTTTAAAAGAGCTAATTTCATAAAGCTTAAAATAATTATGAGTCACATCAATTTAGAGAAAGAATTAAGACTGAAAAATTTGAATAATTGGAGACTGTGTAAGAATATTTTACTAGATGCTATGCAGAAATATTTCCACAGATGAGAAATTCTCATATAATGATAAAATATTTTCCTATAATGGTGATAATTATGGCAGATGCTAAACAGCAGGCACTAAACTGTCATATTTAAATTGGCAAATCAGGTTAGGCTGCATCCTGGACTTCTAAGGGGTTGGCCAAGAAACTCTGGCCCATTACCATTGATTTTCAGTAAGCCTTAGAATACCAGGAAATGTTTAGAGAAATGAAAGCAAACTAATATCATATCAGTATTTAGTAAGTTTAGGGGGGCAGCAGAATGAGGTATATGATTCTTTTTGTGATACTGAGAGAAAAGTAATGGAGCCGATATAATATTTTAGTCATAAATTTTATTAACGTGATCAATAAGTTATTAAATGAGAGTAATTAATGTTACTGAACAAAGGTTTGTGGAAAGCTTTTTCTTTACAGTGTTTTTCCATGTTTGACTGATAAAGTTACCTCCTTCCCCCTGCAGGTCATTAAAAGAATTTACCAAGGACTGTGGTTCATTCTCCATCAGTCAAATGAAGGTGGATTTAGATTTGGGTTTGGGTTTGTTTTTTTTTTTGTAGAAGACTTGGTGTAGTAAAAAAGCCACACAAACAAACAAGCAAGCTGAAATCAAACAAAAAACCCTAAGGGAAGCCCTACAGACTGCATTTTATTTTCAACAAAATAAATGGTCACACTGGTTTCTTCTAGCTTTCTTATCTGTGAAAGCATGGTAAAATTCTATATCTGTGAATAAAAATAGCAGCCCTTCTGATCCCTTCTGGTCATGCTGCCTTCTCTTCCTTCTTCAATCAACATACTCCTGAGCTTCAGGCTGTGGCACACCAGGAAGTTCATGCAATTCCAATACTCCTTGTGCAGCAAAGATGTATAAATTCACGAGTTTTAAGTCATCAAATTGTTGGCTACATTGGTATTTGTTACCTATGCTCTGTGAGCTGCTGAAATAGCTAGCTTTTTTGTTTAGTCCTTACCTATCTGTAACATTCATGCCATTCGATAAAGATGAAAGCTGGCTTTTCTGATTGGATATCAACACATGCTGCATAGCTTTCGGTTGTATTTTCTGTTCTGTCATAGCTTCAGGTTATTCTTAGCTCTCTTTAGCTACAACCATCCCCTTTGACCAGATCAGGTTATCAAACACATATGGCAAGGTTTAAGATGGTTGGACTCTCAAAAGTCTGTACATGTCTTTTACCCTCTGCCCTTCCACTACATAAAACTATATGGAATTCACTTTGTAAAAAATATAGATAAGTCACCAGATAAGGCAGGTTGAACAAAGCTGGAGAAGAATTGACTTTTAAATCAATGTATGTTCCCTGTAGTTTCACGGGCAACAACTGTGGTCAGAGGTAGCTAGAGACAGGCCAAAAGAGAAGTCAAAGTCAAAGCCCAGAAGGACTGGAACACTGAGCTTTGCATGCTAATTTATGCTATTATAAGACGTGTGGTCTGTTGACCCTGACTGGACTCCAGGTGCCCACCAAAGCTGCTCCATCACCCCCCTCCTCAGCTAGACAGGGGAGAGATAATACAATAAAAGGCTCAGGGGTCAGGAGATAAGGACAGGGAGAGATCACTCACCAGTTACTGTCACGGGAAAACAGACTCAACTTGGGGAAATTAGTTTGATCTATTACCAATCAAATCACAGCAGGATAAAGAGAAATAAAACCAAATCTTAAAAAAACACCTTCCCCCCACCTGTCCCTTCTTCCCGGGCTTCACTTTACTCCTGATTTTCTCTAACTCTTCCCTGCCAGTGGCGCAGGAGGATGGGGAAGGGGGATTGTGGTCAGTCCATCACACCCTGTCTCTGCCGCTCCTTCCTCCTCCGGGGGAGGACTCCTCACACTCTTCCCCTGCTCCAGCGTGGGGCCCTCCCACAGGAGACAGTCCTCCAGGAACTTCTCCAACGTGGGTCCTTCCCACGGGCTGCAGTTCTTCACAAACTGCTCCAGCGTGGGTCCCTCCCACGGGGTGCAGCCCTTCAGGAACAGACTGCTCCAGCGTGGGTCCCTTCGAAGGGGTGCAGTCCTTCAGGAACAGACTGCTCCAGCATGGGTGCCCCACAGGGTCACAAGTCCTGCCAGCAAACCTGCTCCAGCACGGGCTCCTCTCTCCAGGGGTCCACAGGTCCTGCCAGGAGCCTGCTCCAGCACGAGCTTCCCACGGGGTCCCAGCCTCCTTCGGGTATCCACCTGCTCTGGCATGGGGTCCTCCACGGGCTGCAGGTGGATATCTGCTCCACCATGAACCTCCCCTCCATGGCTGCAGGGAGACAGCCTGCCTCACCGTGGTTCTTCCTCCCCTCCATGGCTGCAGGGGAATCTCTGCTCCGGTGCCTGGAGCACCTCCTGCCCCTCCTTCTTCACTGACCTTGGTGTCTGCAGAGTTGTTCCTCTCACATTCTCACTCCTCTCTCTGGCTGTGGTTGCTGTTGCACAGGGGTCTTTTTCCCCTTCTTAAATCTGTTATCCCAGAGGCACTACCACCGTCACTGATGGGCTCAGCCTTGGCCAGCGGTGGGTCTGTCTTGGAGCCGGCTGGCATTGGCTCTGTCGGACACGGGGGAGGCTTCTAGAGCTTCTCACAGAAGCCACCCCTGTAGCCACCCTGCTACCAAATCCTTATCACCCAAACCCAATACAAAGGGGAAGCCTAAAACTTGCTTGCAACAGCTGACATTTGAGGAGTTATTAAGTTCAGGTCAGAAATTTATGGTAACTGGCCATCACTAAATGTTTAAGAGTTGACATATTTGAGTGATTACGCCCAATTGGTGGATTTTTTTCCAAACACCTCATTAACAACAGCAGCAGACCTTTGCAAGGACACAGGGACATTTCCACTGACAGGATTTTTATGACACCTGATTGGCACTTCTGGACAGTACTGCATCATAAGTATGGAATTATAAATACATTTATTTTTCTATCTTAATGGTGCAAAAACAGGATTTCTAGGGACATCTTTTCCAATATCTGCCTAAAGTAAGGCAGTAGTTTTCCAGCATGCAAACATACCATGTGTTACAGTTTAGAAAACTGAACTGTACTATATACAATAGCAAGAGGAGAAGCACCTTTACTAACATATTACTACTCATATCTCAGGCTGCTTGGCACCTCTTGGGAAAATTATCTTCCTAAGGTGGTTTAAAGTGTCATGGGAGATTTAATTACCCTCAGACTGAAACATCTTATGCAAAAAACCCAAGAACTCCAGCACTAATAAGTTCCTTAAAATGTATGGAGAATAGTCTTTAAAAATTGATTTAGAGTGTTTCTCAATAGAAAAGAAATGAAATTATACAATGCCATTAAATATAGAGCATCAGTGTAAATGTCTCGATTCCAGCCACTTGCTACTATGATAAGAACAACAGAAGATAATTAATTTTTCCTTTGTAGTGATGATTCCCAATGAGTTTCTTCTGTGAAATTAAAGAATGAAATCCAAGCAGGCATAAAGAAACATGCATTCAATCATGTGAACCTTCACAGGTGTCTGGAATTGTCTACCAGACAAAGTTGTTGAGGCAAAAACGTCGGGGTCATTAAAAATCATGATAGCATCTTGTGGTTAATGGAATACTACAGAAAAAGGAAATGAGCCTTGAGAAGCTGAATGCCCTTTACTCAATCCCCAAACATTATTTCTTCTTGTCCTTATGTTCTAAATTAATATCTTGTTTTCCAACCAGTGTAGCATTTCCATTACAATCACATGCCACTTTGGTTTAGCAGAATCATTAACCAAGCTATTTACATCAATTACCAGGCAACCCATTGTCCCAATATTGCTACTAATTCCCTTGTCTGAAAGGTCTTGCTATAAGGAAACATAGCATGTCAGCAATATCCATAATGTGCTATTAATACTACTGCTGCCTAACCACTAATCAGTGTACCCCATAGCTGCAGACGATAATGATCTGTGGTTGTACACTTGTATTAACTGTGTGATTTTCAGCTAACCACATAAAAATAGTTGGAGCAATAGAGCACAGAGATATACTCTATAAAGAACAGAAATAAAAGTCAGCTCTGAGATGGAACGAGGCAAGAAATTGGCAGGGTCTCTACAGTCCTATAGATACCTATATATACAAGCATGTGCTGAAATAGTATATTCCTCAGCAAATGCCCCATTGTAGCTGACATTTGGGTGATGACAGCACAGTGGTTATATCAGAACTCATCTGAGGCACGGATTTTTCCCAGAAGATTTTCCCAGTAGTCACCAGGGGTTTTTTCCCAGATGAACAAGAAAGCAGTCATTTTTGCAATTACTCTGAAGCTAAAGAATCAAGCTCCAACACACGTAGCAATACAATGAGTTTCAGAACAGCAAAGCTCACAGACTCTAACCTGATTCTGTGGCAATTCCAGAATAATTTGACATGTGATGTAAACACCATTAGAAAACATTCATCAGCTTCTAGCATTGTGGATATTGCTAGTAGCAAACATTGAGTACTGTGAAAAGCATTTACTGTCTTCAAGTTTTCAAGGGCTCCTTGTTTTTCAGGGAAGCCTGGTAGAGGAGCGGGAAGAAGAGTCGTGGACAAGATGTTTCGTATGTGAGCTACAAAACTGGAGTTATGACCTTTGTCAGGATCTGTTTTCAGATATTACAAATTAAACCAATGCAAGATTTATTTTTACAGCCAACTTTTAAATAGAAACAATGTTCCAGCTACATACTTAATATTATTTATTAAATATTATTCAGACAAAATTATAAAATGGGGACAAAGTTAATTTATATTGTATTTCTGCCTGGCATTCAGATTCCTGACTCTGATTGCTTGTCTCCATCTAAACATTCAAAATTACACTTTTCAAAATATAAATAAAGTTCTATTATTTGGAATCTGATATTTACTGTCTTCATCAGGGATTGATCTACCTCACTGAATAAAGGACAGAAAGCCTGGCAAATGTATTGTGCAGGGCTCAAACCCATCTGTTTCCAAAGAAAAGAGGAAGATACTGAACTGTTTTTTTTCCAAATGAAAAATGGATGCTGCCTATCCCTAAGAAAAAATGGCCTGTCAGAAGTTGTGAGACTGCTCTGATAAGTGCCAGTTTCTTTGAAACACAGAGTGGAGACCACATGAACAGACAGTCAAGGCAGCCTGCTGACTTCCTATCAGGCTGAGCTCCCTCGGATCTCTAAGTGACTATTAGCTGGATCTCCCATCTCCAGAACAAGCAGAGAGCCTGGATATCTGCACCCCGGGTACTTATGCTGTCAGTAGAAATGGAAATTTCTGTCTCGGACCGATTGCAGTGAAATTTTTCTGAATGCTTCCATCCAGTTAAATATGAAAAAAAAAATCCATGTAAGTAATAACTAGACTGTCTTGTTTTTAAAAAAGGGACCTTTCTCCTGGAAGTAAATGACATATTTCAGTAGATGTACTATATGCACTCTATATTATGTATTTTTTTTATATATCATATTACAGAATCGTTATCACACCCCACATATGTCAGGTGATAATTAATTATTACATCAGTCTGACTTTCCGGTTGACTATCCTGTTGTATTGGGTTTGGGTGACAAGGATTTGGTAGCAGGGGACTACAGGGGTGGCTTCTGTGAGAAGCTCTAGAAGCCTCCCCCGTGTCTGACAGAGCCAATGCCAGCTGGCTCCAAGACCGACCCACCGCTGGCCAAGGCTGAGCCCATCAGTGACGGTGGTAGTGCCTCTGGGATAACGGATTTAAGAAGGAGAAAAAGACCCCTGTGCAACAGCAACTGCAGCCAGAGAGAGGAGTGAGAATGTGAGAGGAACAACTCTACAGACACCAATGTCAGTGAAGAAGGAGGGGCAGGAGGTGCTCCAGGCACCGGAGCAGAGATTTCCCTGCAGCCATGGAGGGGAGGAAGAACCACAGTGAGGCAGGCTGTCTCCCTGCAGCCCATGGAGGGGAGGTTAATGGTGGAGCAGATATCCACCTGCAGCCCGTGGAGGACCCCATGCCAGAGCAGGTGGATGCCCGAAGGAGGCTGGGACCCTGTGGGAAGCTCGTGCTGGAGCAGGCTCCTGGCAGGACCTGTGGTCCCCTGGAGAGAGGAGCCCGTGCTGGAGCAGGTTTGCTGGCAGGGCTTGTGACCCTGTGGGGCACCCACACTGGAGCAGTCTGTTCCTGAAGGACTGCACCCCATGGAAGAGACCCACGCTGGAGCAGTCTGTTCCTGAAGGACTGCACCCCATGGAAGGGACCCACGCTGGANTGGGAGGGCCCCACGCTGGAGCAGGGGAAGAGTGTGAGGAGTCCTCCCCCTGAGGAGGAAGGAGCGGCAGAGACAGGGTGTGATGGACTGACCACAATCCCCATTCCCCATCCTCCTGTGCCACTGGCAGGGAAGAGTTAGAGAAAATCAGGAGCAAAGTGAAGCCCAGGAAGAAGGGAGGGGTGTTGGGAAGGTGTTTTTTAAGATTTGGTTTTATTTCTCTTTATCCTGCTCTGATTTGATGGGTAATAGATGAAATTAATTTCCCCAAGTTGAGTCTGTTTTCCCGTGACAGTAACTGGTGAGTGATCTGTCCCTGTCCTTATCTCCTGACCCCTGAGCCTTTTATTGTATTATCTCTCCCCTGTCCAGCTGAGGAGGGGGGTGATGGAGCAGCTTTGGTGGGCACCTGGAGTCCAGTCAGGGTCAGCCCACCACATCCTTGCATAAATTGGTCTTTGATTGACAATCCCTCGTACAAACCTTTTGCACATTCTTGCTTTATTTATATTTGCAAGAATTTTAAAATATGCTTTAATGTGATCTTAGCCAAGGAAGACTGTAGTAAGTAATTACATTTTGTCAGGAATCTCTTAGCATATTTCATTTTGTAGTGGATGATTCTGCTCATACTTAAAAATGTAGTGACCTGTATTAAACATCTGCTGATGAAAGTTTATCCATTCCTTTAGAGACAGAGGGAGAAAGAGAAAGGCTTGGAAGGAAAGCTCAAATTTTCAACCTGAAAATACATAGTGTAGGGTGATTCTGGCTCCTCGAAATGTCTGGAAGCTATTTTCTTGTTACCATGGAATGGAAGCATATTTAGAAACAGCAAGAAGTTGCAGAGAAATTGAATTTTTGTTCTCTGGACTTAGCTATGGAAAACAAAAATGCATACATTTCGAAATACATGCTGTAAATATATAAAGCTGCTTTGCTTCTACTGCATTTTGGCGTGCATTTAACTCTTGAATAGTTAATTCACTTTCTTAGTTCAGGTACAAGTGCACCCTACCATGACCTGAAAAGGACATTATAATGGCAGGATGCATAGAGAAAAAAGGCCCATGTTTAAAGAAGAAAACAAAACAAAACCCCCAAACACATTTTCTGTTCCAGAACGGGGAACATTTTGTAAAATACACTGAAGCTGATATTATAAACAGGCATGGGACCTTCACAGAACAGATTGCTTTAGGACTAAACGAAAATGGCAAACCCAATTTATTATCCTCAGTATGCATTATACAGATTGTTTGGGTATTGACCCATAGATGAAGGTAGTTATATCTTGTAAAAAAGCAAAGGATTATCAAGCACACTAAAAACACTGATAGTAGAAATTGCTTTTTTATTAATCCATGCCTAAATTCCCTGTCTATAATTCTTGTGATCTAAATAGTTGTTCAATGGGAAATCTCAGTGCTCCAGAAACTGTGTGTGTGAGATCCTTGTTTGCTTTGTTCTTTTGGAAGGACTACACCACCTACCATACGCCATTAAAAATATATATCAAGAGTAGCGCTGTCTGACATTAAGTTGCCGGTGTTTTTAAACTGCTGTCATCAACAGACTTTGCACGCCACAATCCTATCTGTGGTTCTGTTTTGCCATTGGCAGCTGTGCGTGCATAATAATGAGTCCTTTGGGGCGAATGGAGCAACCACTGACCAAAAGAGTAGATTCAGGTATTATGTGATAAAATGGAAAAAGTAAAAGCAAAAAGAGCTCTCTCTTTTCCAAGTCTTTTTTCAGACTTGAAAAAGAAAACAACATGTGGCCCAACACCAATGAAGCCAGTGGAATCTTTTTGGCTGTCTGCAGTGAATTTTGGGTAAGGTCAAAGTGTGTGAACTGGCGAAAGTTATTATGCATGGCTATTATTTAGCACCCCATTTTATTAGCATGAAGATTACTGAGAAAATGTTGGTCACCTGCTGTTTCAGCAGTGAACTGCTGTTTAATGTTTTTGGTGGGGTTTTGGTCACTTATATTTCCATGTCTTTTAGGTTACCTGAACTATGTTGGTATTTATTGCAAAAGGAAAGGATGGTGGGGATTAGCTGCCTGGACAAGTCAGCTCACATTTTGTTTTCAAAATTTTTCGAGTATATGAAACTGGGGATTTGTAATGGGGAAGTACCTCTCAAATATGTGCAGGTGGGTTCCTCTGGATGGGTGGAGGAGTATGGTGTAGTGTATTGCTGGAAGAATCACTTCTGGGCAAGTGGGGATGTTTCCAAGAGCATTTCTGTGCCTTAAGGAATCTTAAAAATAGAAATTGTGTGTCCTACTGAGTTGGGAGCTTCTGTAAATTATATACCAGGAGCAGTAGAGGTAGATTCAGGGACTTAAAAAGCATGTGGTAGTTCTTGAAAAAGTATGTTTGCTGTGATACCTTGGAAAAGTTTTGATGTACNGCTCTGGTATTCTTCACTGCATGCTTTAAACTGTTATGGAGCATTTCTGTGCATGCTGCTAAACAGGTGCCATCTATCACTTCAGAGGTGGGTGACGTTATTCCTGTGTAGAGATATATCTTGTAAAGCACTTTAAGATCCTTTGGGATGAAAGGCGCTATTTAAATCTGAGACTTTATTATTGTCTGTCCCCCTCTACAAATAAATCATCTCGCAAAATGACTGTGGAAGAAATTACTCTTGCATAAATGAATTCATCCTGTTCTCCCACAGAGAGATGAGAAAAACTTTATAATAACTATCAAATTGTTTTACAACCAAAATATTGCAATGGTTGAGTAGTTTCCTACTTGTGACTTTGATAATGAGTTTTTGAAAAGTAACAGAAAATGTTTCCAGAAATTGGAAAATAAGATTAGCATATCTGTTATGTAGGATTCTTTGTTAAGTCAAGCTATTTCTTGTTTGGGTGATAATAGCTGTGACTTTGTTAATTATTATTTCATATTGTCATTATTAGGCTATTAATAATTTATAGTAAAAGCTGCTTCTTTTTGCTAAGTAAATGTTTTCCTTCTTATTCATCAATTCCTTATTCCATTATTAATGTGATTCATAAACACATTACATTTAGATCCTCTTATAGGAGAGGAGATACTTGCTGCTGTATTTTCCCTTTTGTTTGGGAGCGAGGTATAGCAAACGTGAAGGCAAGGGAAGATGTACAGAGAGTTTTTAGGGGATGTACCCACACCTGTGAAACAAAGCAGAGGTATGATAATAGCTGAATAACTCTGATGTTCTCTTTGGTAAATTGTTATTTATATTTCATGATTTATCAGTCTGTCGTATTTGCCCTTTAAGTTTAATGGCTCACAGGTTTCTGGGTGTATACTATAGACAGCAGGACTGTAATGAGGCTTTGCTATATTCAGAAAACCTTGCTGAGAGATTCTATCTCTGGCTTTTCCAGTTGTTCAGTGCTTTTTCAACTTACCATAACCTGTATTCTGGACAACTGTACCTGCGGAGTTTACAGGAAACCTATCTGAACATCATTTCATTCCATAATTTAAAAAAAAACCAAACAACCTACAAAAAAAAAAAAACCCTTTCAGAAGAGTTCAGGCATTACACAGTTAAAATGCAGTGGGCCTCTAACAGAACAGAGGCTTTTGTGTGCAGGCTGTCTCTTCATGTCTACCCCAGGTTGCCTATGAGTAAAATTTTGTTGCCATCTGGCTTTCCAATGATGTACATGAGATGAAAAATGGAAATGTGAGGAGGAAATGGGACCTCAAATCTCAGCACCTTTTTTGGCAACACAGGCAGGGCTGGCACATTGACACTCTTATAAATGCCATTCTGAGGTTATTTTCAGATTCATACTTGTAGATTAACAAGAACTGAGAATGTGCTGAGCACTGAGACCAGGCTCCAAACGTTATGGTCACCCGCACCATGTGATCCTTTTTAAGTTGTATCAAAACTAGTCAGGAAGTGTGGACTCTGATCCTTTTGGTGGCTAATTTCCAAACTTCATTTCTCTCACTCACAGTTACCTTTTATTATGAAGTTTAAAAATAAGCATAGGCACTTTAACTAACTACATGTGTTTACACCAAAATTGCTGTTACCTTAAATAGCTCATTTATGGTTATTTACATGTTTTTGTTTCATGTTTTATGTGATTTTTAGATAACATCTTTATTGCCACTCATGTCGTATCCTGTTAACAAAATCCTTTCACCCCCTCTCCTAAGGCAGGCTTTTTGTTTCCTGTATCTCCTTAAGAGCCTTTCTCTGCAGCTGTTCTTCTCTGCACAAGTCTTACTTGGTTGAGGCTGACCAGAGCTGTATGCAGCACTGTGCCCATACAGAGCCGAAGCTCTACCAGTGCAGTGCACAGGGCTTGACCACTTCCCAGACTCTCCTCTCCTGCAAATACCAGTGTTAGAACAGCTGGGAATGGTGTTTGCCGTTCTCATGACCACATCAGTCAGCATGGGTTTATGAAAGTCAGGTCCTGCCTGGCTAACCTGATCTCCTTTTATGACAAGGTGACCCACTTAGTAGATGAGGGAAAGCCTGTGGACATTGTCTAGATAGACTTTAGTAAAGCCTTTGACACTGTTTCCCACAGCATTCTCCTGGAGAAACTGGCTGCTCATGGCTTGGACAGGCATACTGGGTAAAAAACTGGCTGGATGGCCGAGCCCAAAGAGTTGTGGTGAATGGAGTTAAATCCACTTGTCAACTAGTCAAAAGTGGTGTACCCCAGGGCTCAGTCCTGGGGCCAGTTCTGTTTAATATCTTTATCAATGATCTGGATGAGGGGATGAAGTACACCCTCAGTAAATTTACAGAGGGCACCAAGATGGGCAGGAATGTTGATCTGCTTTAGGGTAGGAAGGCTCTGCAGAGGGATCTGGACAGGCTGGATCGATGGGCTGAGGTCAGTTGTGTGAGGTTCAACAACGCCAAGTGCCAGGTCCTGCACTTGAGTCACAACAACCCCATGCAACGCTCCAGGCTTGGGGAAGAGTGGCTGGAAAGCTGCCTGNGGGCAGGGATGGTGCCCCTGGGCTCGGCACTGGGGAGGCCGCCCCTCGAATGCTGGGTTCAGTTTTGGGCCCCTCGGGACAAGAAGGACATTGAGGTGCTGGAGCGTGTCCAGAGAAGGGCAACGGAGCTGGGGAAGGGTCTGGAGAACAGGTCTGATGGGGAGCGGCTGACGGAACTGGGGGGGTTTAGCCTGGAGAAGAGGAGGCTGAGGGGAGACCTTATCGCTCTCTGCAACTTCCTGAAAGGAGGTTGTGGTGAGGTGGGGGTTGGTCTCTTCTCCCAAGTTACTTGTGATAGGACAAGAGGAAATGGCCTCAAGTTGTGCCAGGGGAGGTTTAGATTGGACATTAGGAAAAATTTCTTCACTGAAAGAGTGGTCAGGCACTGGAACAGGCTGCCCAGAGAGGTGGTGGGGTCACCATCCGTGGAGGTATTTAAGAGACGTGTAGATGTGGTGCTTGGGGACATGGTTTAGTGGTTGACTGGGCAGTGCTAGGTTAACAGCTGGAATTGATGATCCTGAAGGTCTTTTCCAACATAGACGATTCTATGGTTCTATCGGCTGTCTTCAGCTGGAGAGATACCAATTCACTGGAAATTCATATCATTCATCTTCTTAGTTGCCAGGTTGTACCATTACTTGTGCCCCTACTATCTAAGCCTCAGCTTTGCTGTGGCAATGCCTGCCTCCATGAAGAGAGTCTAGGAATCACAACCACAGTGCCTAATGCGCATGTTTGCATTCTGTCTTATTAAATGTCCTAACATTATACCAGTCCTAAAATTTATCCCATGTTCATGCAAGGCTTTAATCCTACTTCATCCAGGCAATTCCCCTGAATTTTCGGGCAGCAGCAGATTGCGTTAGCCCATTCCTAGATTTTGTTTTAGTAATTTGAGAAGAGAAAACCTGCGGTGTGAAAGGCACTTTTTGTATCATGGTGAATGTTAGTGTTAAGGAATTGCTTACAATAATTGTTCTATCAGCCCCTACCTAACAAAAATGAGCATCCAATAGAATGGTGATTAGGTTAATGTAATTTAGGTCTTATGTAAGGGAAATGTAACAAAGAGCTGCTTTAAAAAATAAACAAAATCCCAGTTCTCTACCAAATAATTTTCTTTTAATTGCAGGTTATAAAGAAGCAAAACAGTGCACTGAAATTCTTGATACTTTAGGTGTTTGTAAGTCCAAAAGCAATAAATGTTAAACTTAAAGCCAACAGTAATTAGTTTTATGTCAGCTTAATCTGTACCATGATACAATGCAAACAGTCCCTTATTTTTTCACTGATTGTTTAAAACTGCTTCACAAAAGCTAAGTTTCACTCAAAGCATGCAATAATCAAGAATAGTCAGATTATTTACTATGGTTCTGTTATAGGCATCAGCACTTCCAAACCCAAGCACTTGAATTTCGTGTCAACAACAAATCATGTGCATGGCTTAATAATCACATCTTAGGACAGTGTGTTTTCATGTCTTTTATACATTTTGTATTTGGAAGCAGTGAGCTTCCCATTTTAAGAGGATTTTTTTCCATCTTCCCTTTTCTAAACATCTTTTTTCTTTTCTTCTTCTCCTTTCCCTTTCCAGACTCTCATGTGATCATGTTGGATCGCTATAGCACTTGGGAGATGGCTTAGCAACTTCCCTGAGGTTTCAGTTCTCTGATGAAGACCTGATTGCAAAGCAGATCTCCCACCTCCTTCACTTTTATGCTGTTTTGTGCACTTTCCAGTAACTTCTGCTGAAGTGACACAAAGAATGGAGATGTATTTGAGGTTCCCTTTGCGGGGAATTGCTGAGGGCTGCAGCCCAATGTTGTCTCTCTCCTGTGAAAATACCCGTTAAGAGAAGACATTTTGCGGAAGGGCAGATTGGGGAAGAGTTCAAAGGTCCCTTTGGAGGTTTGTTTTGTTTGCCTCAGTGTTCCAGAATAAGAGGGGTTATCGTGGGAGCTGACTTCTCTCTAGAGAATCCACCACACAGCAACAGATTTTGATCTGAGCACTGAATGAAACGCTGTCATATGCCATGATGTGGATCTAGCTGAGTGGGTTAAAAATGGGGGATGTGTGTGTATTTGTTTTTCAGCTGCATTATTGTGGTTTTTGTGTGACTCTAAAACACATGGCTGTCAGAGAAAGAAACCTAGCAATCAGCTTAGTCTGAAACACTCAATTTAAAGTGCCTTTGGATTTTGGAAATGCTCTGAAACTTGGTTGCCTGCATTAAGGCTTTGACCTGTGTTGGTTGCCATTGCTGGGACTGTAATGTATATGTTATGAGGCTTATCATAACAACAGTTGAAATGCCAATATATGAGGGAAAAGTCAGCTGGAGCATTATTGTATTATAGCTTATTACTGACATTACAAGGTTATTTGTCCTTTTATATGTAACCAACGTGACACACTACTTTCTCTGTTAGCGTCTGTGTTCATGAAAACTGGATTAGCATCGTGAAGCAAATGCAGTATCAATGGCCCTCATCTGATAATACTATGATAACTCATAGTTTAGTGCTCTAATACTTATTGGTAAAGCTGTACAGATTTAATTTTTCCCTTTCACATCCATTCCTGTAGCACAACTAACTAATGCCATCCAGTGGTAATGGTACAGCATAAAGTGAATGTCAGGCTTGCTTACCTAGGGTTGAGCAGTGTTGTTCATTGTTCCAGCTATTGCAAAACTTAATTAACCTGAAAAATACACTAATGAGTGGTAAATTGTTCATTCCAGCAGATGGCAAAAGCAGGGAATATATTTTATAATAAGTAAGTGACTGTAAGACCTCTTTCCTAGTTATATAAACCCAACTAGTCAAGCTGGGCAAGATTGCCTAGTTGGGAGGGGTGTGGGTGTTGAATTTTGAAACAAAATCATTTGTCACCTAAGTTTCTGCCTTACTGCACAGAACTTAGATTTTATTGACATTTTGACAAGATGTTTCACTCTTGGTCGGTGACTCTTGTTTTCACTTCAAGGTGAAAGCCCAAGGTGTGGGTTGGTTTGTTGGGGGATTTTTTTGCATGAGAGAACATTCCTAATATGAAAAAAATTACTCAGATTTGTTTATTTCTGCCTAAAATGTGTTCATATACACAAGAAAAATAGATATGTTTTCTATTAACAAACTTTTGGGTGTCTCCAAGACTTCACTGTCTACAGAAATACCTAAATCTTTTGTGGTTTTTACATGCAAAAATGGCCCCACTCTACATTCTTAATGAATGCAAAGTACTCTGAATTTTGAGTAATTCTGTGTTTTGCTGCAGGGTTTTCAGCCATCTCTAACAGGCACTAATTGCTGCTGCTGTTGTATTCCTTGCAATTTCCACAACCCTTGTATATACTGTGAAAATTATCCATTGCTGACACCAGTGGTACAACTGAACTAAGGATGAATGTGTTTTAACTGCAAAAGCAGCCAGCAGAAAATAGTTGTGATGCTGAACCTTGGGTTTCTGAATTGATGGTAATCCTGGCTTGTTCTTGACCATACATGCTGAAAAATAACATTTCTTAACAACTCTGTTGTGCTCTTGTTAACACGTGATGTCACCCAAAAAGACACATGTTTTCCTCCTGTAAATTTTAGCTTTTGCTTACTTTGCCAAACGTTAACTTGGACAAACCAGTTACCTTGGACAAAATGCCCAAATTTAAGTATATCTAACTCCAAAATTTTATTTGAAATTAATTTTAACCCTTATTTTCAACTTTATCCACATCTCTAAGCAGTATAGTAACCAATGAATGTTCACTACAGTAAATATTTTGGAAATTACACTTCAGATTTCATCAGGAGTGCCAAGAATGGCAGCAAATCTCACTCACATTTCATTGCCATACACATTGGTTGAACAGAGTATCTGAAGCTAACTATGGAGTCAAAACCTTTTATTTAGTGCTGTCCTTATGCATATTGATCATTCAGTATTAGGTTAAGCAGCAAGCTAACTTTGCATGCTAATATATCGAGGTGTGTAGCTAGCTGATGAGTCAGTTATTTTTGATTCTGACCTATTTCAGACTTTGTGTGTGAACACACATACAACATTGAGGATGTAAAGTAATGTTTTTTCAGGCCTGGCTTCGGAGACAGAAGAGATTACTGCCTGAAGCTGCTTACCTTTTACTTTCTGTGCAGAAGTTTACTCTCTCCAATAATTTAGCAAAGCTTTGCAGGTTTTTAGTTTAGGTAATTTAAATAGGTGATCTGAGACAGTCTGGTTAATTTTTGCCTTGAACAAATGAAGTGATTCATACAAACTCTACTCCCAGCAGATGAGAAGGGTCATTAATGAGCACTTTGGGGCAGTAACCTCTTCCACAGGCACATCTGGATCTTGAAGGGAACATCTGCTCTCTGTCTCTGGCTCACTGGTGTTAAACAGCTTGAGACCTACTGCATCAGAAGCAGAGATTCAACTATAAATCAGAATTTCTGATACTAGCTCCTCTGCTCTTAAACCTTCTCCCAACTTGCTTATACAGAACCCTACCAAATCCAGACAGGCAATTCCAGAGCACCATATTATGGCACAAAGACGTGTCCGGTAGTGACATTAATCAGTATTTCTCCTTGCTCGGGTCCATGCCTCGTAAGGGACAAAATATACACAACACAACTGCTGCATGTTAGAACCTGGCTGGTCACAATATTTTGGCAGAAATGCTCAGAATCTAATAAGAGTATCCCAAATATTATGAGTACCAATGGCTGCCTAATAATTTGCATGGTCTAATAATGAATTCCTGTTTCTCTTGGACTATAGCCCTAAAAAAATAAACAGTGCATATTGGTTTTTTTCTGCCTGAAAACAACCACCCAGCACTGAATGTTAAAACAGAATTATTTCCATTATGTTTTGCAACTTACTGTGGAAGATGCAGTGTGCAGACTTTAAAAAAAAGGCCTGAATTATTTGTATAAGCTAAAAGGTCATGAGTGATTTTTCTTGCCAACTAATATCTATTGCCAAAAAAAAATTCTATTCAGACTGAAGTATATTAAAAAATTTTGACAGCACAGAAGATCTCTATCTGGGTGGGAACAGTGTTAATTATGCCACATTGATTTAATCTCACAGAGACCTGGTGCATAATTTAAAATTCATACTGTTATTAATTTGCCAGGTATGTTTTACAGCCATCACATTTAAGAAAATGCAAGTACTGCCATTGCCAATGAATCGCTCTCCTTAAACATTTTGCAGGGTGGGGGAGTGTGTGTGTTTGGTTTTTTGTTGCTTGTTTTGATTTGGGGTTTTTTTTTTTGGATCTTTTTCAAGTAATATTGAGAGACCTTTGGCACAACAGTGATATGGGAATTGCTGATGGCTGGCTGGAATACAGTGCAGGGCTCTGTGCTGCACGTAATTCCCTTAGCTCCTTTGCTAGGTTACAGAAACATTGCATGGGAAATAACATGAACAGCAACAGCTGTAAGGCAGCTTATTTAGTACTCTGAGATAGCATGTAGGCAACTTTTAAGCGATAAAACTTTGTTATTCTAGAGAAGCCTGTCACAGTGTGACACCAAAGGCTGAATTAAGTTTTTTATGTAAAGCAGAGATGTAATCACATTATTAAAAAGTACACTTGAAATTATGACACGTGCTTCTGGAGTATATGATCAAGTAAATGCCATAATTACTTTATGAATTAAAGTACCATCTTAATTAATATGAAAACCAGAAATGTTTTCTGTTCCTAAAGATCAGGCACTTTATCATGACACATAACTTGGCAAAGATATAAAATTTGGCTAGCTGGTGCAACGTATAGTTTAAAAAATGGTGGTGTTAGTGGAAAAAGAGCTCAGTTCAGACAGTAAAAGGCAGAAACTGGAAAAAGTTCTCATTCCATGCAAGGTACAAAATACTATCAATAAAACGCACTAAGCTCCCACCAAAGAGAATGTGAATAAGTGTATTATTAATGTACAGGATAAGTTCAGGGTAATGCACCTGGGTGAAGATAATTAGGAACATAAATACAGATGGGAAGGAAGTGAGTAGGTTGTGGGGGTTTAGGGGGTGACCAGCTGAAAAGGAGACTGCAATGTCATGTTGCTCCAGAAAACGCAGCACAGCAGGGGAGCACACAAGTACCAGCAAGACTTGCAAGGCGTAAGAAGTGATCAGCTTGGCACTGGTTTAGGTGTCTAGTACTGGGCTCCCTAACTCTTTACCTCTTTCATGTTTTTATCTGCCATGTGTTGACCTCTCTGTGGAGGTCATTGTTTTCCACAGATACACTTAGAGGAAAAATCATTACAACTTCTGCATCTTCACAGTTTTTTGTTTGGGTTTTTGTTGTTGTTGTTGTTGTTGTTGTTGTTGTTGTTGTTGTTGTTGTTGTTGTTGTTGTTGTGTTTTGGTTTTGTTTTAGGGTTTTTTTTCTTTTCTAACCCAATGATTGAGGAGATGAATGCAGTAGATTGTTGTGGTCTGCTTCACTGCAGTGAGTGCCATTAACTCTAATTGGAATGACTACTTTTTGAAAATCAAAATTTAAAAAAACCCAAACCATATGCAGTTAGAAATGCATTCTAATAGTGGAATGTCAAGGTTGAAGGTATTAGATGTGAATGTACCTGCATAAATATGAACTAAGAGCTAGACAAGCTTTTTGAAACAGATTATTAATGTTTCTGATTACCAAGGAGGAGTTGTAGATATTGGATCTTGGCCATCAACAGACATACCAAGCAATGCAAATTCTCCTTTCTTTTTAAATAGAACAGGATAGATTCTGCAGAATAGTGTTAATATGAAGGTAAGGCTCACTTGGGCAATATGCCTGTACCCAATATCAAGTTTTTCATGTTTTTAATATATTGATAGGGCAATATTTCCATTACCTGATCTGTTTTTCACATCTTGTACCACTCTGGAAATGCATGTCTGTTCTATGATCAGTATTCTCTCTCCTATTTCTAGAACATGGCCACATCAGGAGTGATGATACAACCTGGCTAGTGAAGCTGCTGGGAATTGGGTGTAGGTTGTATAAGCAGAGGATAAATTCTGCCCTTTAGTGTAGGTGGTCGAACTGGTGATCTATGGACCATGGTCCTGTGACTTCTAAGGAGGCAGAGAGCTAATGTTAAGGACTACACAAAGCCCATTGATTTTTTTGATGTGTCTATCCCTTGTCTGCAAAGGGGAGCATCATGCAGTTCAGTTAGAACAGCTGAAATTGCATCAAAAAAAAGGAGCTTTCAGCTGGGGCAGAGCTGGTAGCTCACGATGTTGTTTCCAACCTGGCCCTGCCACAAGGGCATAACCAGAGCATGTGTTGGTAAGAAAATCTTTTGGATCAGTTGGCATCTCTTGAGAAGGACCTAGATTTTATTGACCTACAGTGGAGCTAGCAAGGAATCATCACAATGATCAGGACAAACTTCTCATCATTATTCATGTGCCAAGAAGATCTTAGCAGAGCAGGGAGTTCGGGCTTTTCAGATGTTAATCAATGTAAACACTGACAAATAATTTACTGTGAACAGCTCATCCAATTCTATTCTGGGCCTGGGGAAGGACAGTCTGTGCAATGGTCGTTCACATTCCTAACACAATGAGAGTTTTGCAGAAGTAATGTTTAAAAATTATCCTTGAAATGAATATAATTCCTAGCTTCATCCTTAGAACAGGACAGCATTAGCTATGTCTGCCTGGTCCCCACACCATCAGCTCCACAAAGGTTTCATGAGTAGGTGAGAAATGTGTCCTTTTCAATAGAAGAAAGCACAGTGCGCAGAATACAGATGCTTGCTCATGGCAGCAAATGAGGACTCAAATTCATGATGGGAGAGTCAAAAATAACCACACCAATGCACTTTATCATTTACTGCCCTACTTAATCATTAGGATGTACAGCCACAGAGTTCTATAATTTTAACATAGTAATGAATTAATTGCAGTCATCAGGCATTTTTTCCCATTTATTTAAACAGTATGAAATTGCTCACTGCTATTTATATTATCATTCTTCCTTTACATTTCCCTATTCTCTACGTAGCAATATTGATACAAGTAATTCCTTTTGCCTAAAATATGTCTCTTAAGCCAAACCACATTTAATGCTCCTATTGTACAGCTGTTAAATAAGCAGCCCAAAGCCCTACATTTACTTGATTTACATATATAGAAATGCACAAAGGTATTCTTCAAGCTTTTGCCATATTAGGTCTGGCTTCTGAAAATAAATATTTAGGTGTCCTTCTTCTTCTTCTTCTTTTTCTTCTTCTTCTTATTCTATCTTAAGCTGGGATTTTTTATAGTTGATTTGACATATAAAGGCAATTTTGGCTTTTCTTTTTCCTCCTCAGATATTCTCTGCTGAATCAGTAAACATCTATAATTTCTGACAAGGTCACTTAATTATCAACGGTGCTGGCTGAAAAAGAGCTGCCTTATCTGTTGCTTCTGCTTCTTTTGTGGAGCTGAGCATTACTGAAAAGACTCATGCATGTTCATTAATTACTATTCAGAAGCCAGCCTTAGTGCATGCAAGCATTTTGCCTTCCTTAAGATTTGCTCATCATTACGAGTGTTAAAAGTTAAATCTGTGTTAAACGTCTAACTCTCCAGTGTGCCAGTCCCCCAAAGATATCAAGTTTGAAAAAGGAAGATAAGCAAACAGTTTTAAAACCCCCAAATAATAGGAGTAGATGGACATAGGAGAATGAAACAATGTACAAGAAAACTAAGGGAGGTCGGTTTCTCTCAGCTTGTCTTTTCTTTCTCTAAGGAATAAGGAAGAGGAGTGGTTTGTGTTTAAAGTTCCAGACTGTTACTTGGGAACTTCAGATTCAATTTCCACCTTCATAATGAATGTCTTATGATACTCTGGGCAAAACATTAATTCTTCTTGTGTCTCATTGCCTCATCTGTACAGCAGGGATAATAATCTTCCTTTTATCCACACTACTCATGTTACCAGCTTTATGTAGCTGAGACATCTGTGTTATGTGCATCTTATGCAAGCTAAGACGGGGGCTCTGGATGTCATCAAAATAAAATATAACTTGATCTATTATTAAGATCCAACTGCTGGTTATACCAGTACTATAGAACGGAAGTACTGCCAGCCATTTAAATGTCTTAAAATAAATAGCCACATGTGGTTTCTCCCTCCTCCCCTACCCATCTTCTGTTCCTTGCCAAGCACATTTCAAGCAGTGAAATCAGCAACAGAAATCAGCCCGGATATTGTCTCTCCAAGAGCTTTCTGCTCAGGCATGGTGTGGGTATCCAAATTATTTGGAACCAGGTCACAGAAAGACTTGGGAATTGTTTTGGATAGTTGCAGGAAGCCTTCTGCTCAGTGCACAGCTGTGGTTCAAAAAAAGGACAAAAAATACTAGCTAATATGTAGAAGAGGACAGAAAATTATATGGGGCCATTATAGACACAGACGGAGCAGAGAGACAAGCCTTACACATTAGGAGATGCTGATTTCAATAGAATTATACTTGCGTAAAATTACAGTTCTGGTGATTCAAATGATATATTTCAGATCTCATCGTTTTATTCCCTTCTCCATCCAAAGGAAAAAAAGGTCCTACTTAAACAAACAGCTTCCCTATGAAATGAGGTTGAAAAGGATTAAGAATATTATACTAGTGGAGAACCTCATAAAATAAGAACATGTAAGAGTTATGCAAAATAATACACAGCATGCAGAAGGAAACTCCTGTTTACCCTTTCTCATAATACAAGGACAAGTGAGATGGATCACTTACAAATTTTGAAAAGGCTAAAAGGAATCAGATTTTTTACACAAAGAAAATTTACCCTGTGGGACAAATGAGGGCTTAGTAGGATTCAAAAGGGATTAGACCTTTGTATGGATAATAAGAACATCCACAGCTATGTTAGATAAGATTACAGAAGGGGAAAAAAAGATATCAGCACTC
>WEKW01012786.1:0-11564 GCA_013389905.1 Sula dactylatra
TTAAGCTTAATGTGACAGGTGTTTGAAAAACAGTAGTTTAGTATAGACTAGAAAACAGACATGGAGGCTAGCAATATGAGTTGGAATCCTAGTTGAGAGGATCTACTAATAATATATAAACTAAATGAATTGGACAAGACAGATTAAAATAATGGATAAATCTCTGCCCATTTGTAAGATCCATTAAAAGATAATATCATCAGGATATTTTGGGAGGAAAGCTGCAAAGTCAAGATATCAGCATCAGAGACTGAGAGGAAAGTACTGGCACAGAACTGAAACTGGTCGATACTAAAATTGCAAAAGAAAGATAAATAGATGGCATTCTATGTGCAAAAAGTTAATGGCTGCGTTCTGAAGAGCCTGGAAGAAGACACTGGGTCTGGGAATGTAATGAATTTGAATGGGGCTTATTTGTCAAACTAAGAGATGATTATTGTTTGTCCTATTTGTATTACAAGAACACTCTCAACCTTTGTGTCCAGATCCTAGATATGAAACCGCTGTTGTCTCTGTTTTACACAGAGAGAAACAAGCAATGAGAACCCAAGTAATCCATGCAAATCTTACAGGAAACCTGTCTCATATATAAAATATTAACATGGTTTCTCTGAAACATGATTGAACAAATTCTAATCATTAGATAATCCTGTGTCAGAGTTCCGGCTGAACAATTTTAGGAACATCTGGAGAGATTATCAAAGTTGTAAGGGTTCCAGCTGTTTCTTGATAATGTGCTAATAAACGTCAAACTCAAACTAAATGCTCACACACTGGACCTCAACACTGCCTTTCCACATTGAGTGTCAATGAAGCTTTATCAGTAAAATGCTTGAATAGTCATATAAATTATTTTAAAATGCTGATAGTTATTTAAAGTAAGTGTTATGTAGTGCTCATATTATTCTACAGATTTGTAAGAAATTTAATTTGTTCTGGTCAATATGCCAAATAACTAAAATGAAAACTAAGCATTTTACTTGTAATGTAGTGATTTCAGGATGTCAGTTTGCTTTACCACTTTTATTAGTATTAATTCTTGAAAACGCAACCTAAGTACAATACTAATTTTTCAATGTTTCTATTCTAAGAAGTTCTTGGTAATTTAATAGAATGGAAGAGAATTTCAAATAATGATTGGGTGTCTGAGAAGAAAAAAAAGGATTTTCTATATACTTAGTTACAGTTATATACATACATTGTGAAACTTTGAGACTTTTTTTTTGTCATTTGGAAAATACAAATTTAATTTACAAAATTATCAGAGTGCTAAATGGACATAATGTCCAGTTAGGCATTACTGTTGCTGGTCTAAAAACATATCTCCAACTGTAGCATAAAAATAATTTATTTTACAATTATCTATTATTTACATGTTTAAATTAAGGAAAATACAAGACCAAGGTCCTGTACTGCATTTCACTTAAGCCATCTGAAAATCAGCTCTCCAGTTGATACTAGTCCTGCTGGATCTCCATCATTAATGGAAAGAAAGAAAGATACACCTCAAGAAGGTGCCTAATTTTTCTCTTGGACATTTATGCTGGAATGAATTGCTCTCTAGAGATCCCTCCTAGCTAGACAACTTTTCCACAGTCTTACTGACTGAAAGCATCTGAGGATAAAAGCCTGAGTGTACAAACTGATCATGGAATGATAATGAGCTATCAGTGTGGATCAATGGAAGCAAAATAAATTCCAAGGTACTTCAGCTAAAACATTGTCCATAAAAAATAGGGAATCAGCTTTCATTATATTCTGAAATTCTGAATATGATTTTTTTCCTCATGTTCAAGACTGATAGCATCAAACTACAAAAGATGCTGACAAGAACAATGATGATGATAAAGTGAGTAGGGAGCTGATCTTAGGAGAGGAAATGGAAAAAACATGTCTTGTTCGGTCTAGCATAGTATTTCTAATATACTGCCAGGAGTTAGAATTGCAGTGTTAGAAGCAGCTTACTATAGATGTGAAATGTATGAGCTTGCCATAAATATTTACTTTAGCCAAGGAACTATTATTTTGCTAGAAGCTAGGCAGTGAAATTCTCTCTCTGTATCAGATGCAATCTAGCAAAAGAAAGACAGAGAAGGAATATGATGCCTCTTTACAAGTACATCGAGGGTATAAACATCAGCAAAGAAAAAATTACTGTTTAAGCCACAAGTCAATACTGGCAGTGTGGTGGATACATTGGCTGTGGAAACATTTGAATCAGAAATTAGAAAAATCTTTGGTACTCACTAAATGTGTCCTAAGCAGTACTCTAATAGAAATAAGGTTGGCACTCACAAGAAATTTTTGTGGTTACAAAAATTAAATCAAAGTAAAGGAAAATCCAACTATTTTTTGAAATGGAGGGGTTTTGAGCTATGATCACTGCAATCACATAGGCTTTATTTCCAACACACAGGATCTCCCTTTCGGAGCTATGTGTCTAAATACTTGCTGAAAACACTGTCTTTACTGGATTAAAAATAATTATGCTAGGAATCCTATTCTTAGACTTTGATTGCATGATGCAAATGATTTCTGAATCATCATAGTAGCAATCTTTTAAACTTTAACTATATATGGGGACAAAAAATGAGAATAGTACTTGTGGAAAATTAAAGAAAGAAACAGTCCTTTTAACAAGAGCAGTGCAACACATCTCCAGCTGCTTTAAGGGACAACATTCTTAGTGCACAAATTGTTTGATAACCATGCAGTGAGAGTGGATTTTTTTTGCAAACAATTGGAGCTATGATTTAAATAGTGTATTGTATTGCCATTTCTTAATTATCAAGTATTGTCCTTCATACCAAGTAACTGTTAAGAAATTGGTTTTTACTATCAATTTAGCCTTGTAATAACAAGTAAAAAAGTGACCTTTATGCATAGGCATTTTACAGAACAAAGGTATGTGAGATAGCTGCACAAGAGGAATTAAAACTATTGAGCTTCATATGTTGTCCATGGATAAGTTATTTTTTCAGTACTTGAATGTCTCAAAATTACCAAGTCATACAAAAAAGCCTTACAAAAATACAACACTGGCCATTTTGACCATCTCTACTATCATCCTTATACTACAACTTGACCATCTCTAATATTGTCCCTGTACTACAAGTTGTAACTGGTTCAGCTTATTTGATTAGTTTCATATCAACAATCCTCTGACTCAGAAGTTAAGAAAAGTTGTGAAGTTTGCATGTTTCAGTTTCAGTTTGTTTACATAATAAAAAAATAAACAAAAAAACCCCATCCCCAACTCAAGCTACATTAGAAACTAACAATGCTTTAATATCACAAAATCACAGAATCACAGAATTTAGGGGTTGGAAGGGACCTCTAGAGATCATCTCATCCAACACCCCTGCTTCAGCAGGTACACCAAGAGCACGGTGCACAGGACTGCATCCAGGAGGGTTTTGAATATATCCAGGGAAAGAGACTCCACAAACTTTCAGGGCAGCCTGTTCCAGTGCTCTGTCACCCTCACAGTAAAGAAGTTTTTCCTCATGTTTAAGTGGAACTTCCTGTGTTCCAATTTGTGCCCACTGCCCCTTGTCCTGTCGTTGGGCACCACTGAAAAGAGTCCAGCCGCAGTCTCTTGACACCCACCCTTCAGATATTTATAAGTATTGATAAAATCTCTCCTCAGTCTTCTCTTCTCCAGGCTAAACAAACCCAGGTCTCTCAGCATTTCCTCGTTAGAGAGATGCTCCAGTCTGCTGATCAACTTTGCAGGTCTCCACTGGACTCTGTCCAGTAGTTCCTTGTCCTTCTTGAACTGGGGAGCCCAGAAATGGATGCAGCACTCCAGATGTGGCCTCACCAGGGCAGAGTAGAGGGGGAGGATAACCTCCCTCGACCTGCTGGCCACATTCCTTTTTATGCAACCCAGGATACCAATGGCCTTCTTGGCCACAAGGGCACAGTGCCGGTTCATGATCAACCTGCTGTCCACCAGCACTCACATGTCCTTCTCAGTGAAGCTGCTTTTCAGCAGGTCAGCCCCCAACCTGTACCGGTGCATGGGGTTGTTCCTCCCCAGGTGCAGGACCCTACACTTTCTCTTGTTGAATTTCATCAGGTTCCCCTCAGCCCAGCTCTCCAGCCTGTCCAGGTCTCACTGAATGGCAACACAGCCTTCTGGTGTTTTAGCCACTCCTCCCAGTTTGATATCATCAGCACACTTGCTGAGGGTACACTCTGTCCCTTCGCCCAGGTCATTGATGAATACGTTGAACAGGATGAGATCCAGCACAGACCCCTGGGGAACACCGCTAGTTACAGGCCTCTAACCAGACTCTGCCCCGTTGATCGTGACTCTCTGAGCTCTGCTGTTCAGCCAGTTATCCATCCACCACACTGTCTACTCATCTAACCCATACTTCCTAAGCTTACCTATGAGGAGGTTATAGGAGACAGTGTTAGAAGCCTTGCTGAAGTTGAGGTAAACAACATCCACTGCCCTCCCTTCATCTACCCAGTCAGCCATGCCATCATAGAAGTCTATCAGGTTGGTCAAGTATGATCTCCCCTTGGTGAATCCATGTTGTCTACTGATAACCTTCTTTTCCTCTACATGCCTGGAGATGACCTCCAGAATGAACTGTTCCATCACCTTTCCGGGGATGGAGGTGATGCTGACTGACCTATAGTTTCCCAGGTCCTCCTTCTTGCCCTTTTTGAAGACTAGAATGACATTGGTTACCCTCCAGTCCTCAGGCACCTCTCTTGTCCTTTCAGAGATGATGGAGAGTGGCTTAGCAACAGCATCCACGAGCTCCCTCAGTGCTCATGGGTGCATCTCATCGGGGCCCATGAATTTGTGAGGATCCAGTTTGTCTAAATTATATCTACCTCATCACTTACCTCTGATTCTCAACCAAAGGGAAATCTTCCTTTCTCCAGATTTTCTGTCTTACCTCTGGGGGCTGGGGTGCCCAAGGGCCAGCCTTAGCAGTAAAGTCTGAAGCAAAGAAGACATTCAGTAACTGCCCTTTCTGCATCCTGTGTCACCAGGACACCCACCTCATTCAGCAGCAGGGCCATAGTTTCCCCAGTCTTTCTTTTGCTACTGATGTATTTGAAGAAGCCTTTCTTGTTATCCTTGACAACCCTTGCCAGGTTGAGTTACAAGTCGGCCTTGGCCTTCCTCGTTGCATTTCTGCATAACCTGATAATTTTACTATATTCTTCCCAAGTGGCCAGTCCCTTTTTCCACATACTGTAAACCTCCTTCATCCATCTGAGTTTTTTCTAGAAGCTCTTTGCTCATCCATGTGGGTCTCCTGCATTGACTTCTCCTTTGGTTGACTTCTTCCTCACAGGGATGCATCAGTCATTAGAAAGTTAAATTACAAAAGTTCCTCATACAACCTTAGCTCATATCCACCAGAATACACAACTTCAGGATAGACATTTTTTACCTGATCAGCCCTATTTTGTTTACCTGTTGTATTTATATTTGTTAGCAAACCCACACAATATTACTAAAGAAAGCCAAACTTTGCGGAAAGACGTAGTACCCTTTAGCAGATGCTACTGAACGACTAGAAAAACAGAAGAGCTTTCAAGCATAATAGATTTACGTTTTTCTCCACATTAAAATATTTTTACTTGAATAATTCAAATACTACTAAAATATAACTTCAAAAATCTACTCAAAGCATGATTAAATGTATTAATATAAGCCATTTACTTTCTGTAATTTTAGCGTTGGCCAAATCTGCAGGTTTCTCAATCAGTTGCTTTCTATAATGTTGTGGTTTAGCCCCAGTCAGCAACTCAGCACCACACAGCCGCTCGCTCACTCCCCCCACCCCTGTGGGATGGGGAGAGAATCAGAAGTGCAAAAACAAGAAAACTCTTGGGTTGAGATAAGAACAGTTTAATAATTAAAATAAAATAGTAAGAATAGTAATGGTAATGATAATAATAATAATGATAATAATAATAATAATATAATAAAAAGAAATAATGAGAGAGAATAAAATGAAACCCAGGGAATAAAGGGAAAAAGGGAAAAAAAACCCACAAGTGCTACAACCACTCACCACCCGCTGACCGACACCGCCAGTCCCCGAGCCGCGATCACGCCTTCCCCCGGCCAACTCCCCACAGTTAATATACTGGGCATGACGTCACATGATATGAAATACCCTTTGGCCAATTCAGATCAGCTCTCTTGGTTGTATCCCCTCCCCTCCCGGCTTATTGTGCACCTGGCAGGGCATGGGAAGCTGCAAAAGTCCTTGACTAGTGTAAGCGCTACCTACCAACAACTAAAAACATCAGTGTGTTATCACATTATTTTCATACCAAGTCTAGAACACAGCACTATACTAGCTACAGTGAAGAAAATTAACTATCCCAGCTAAAACCATGACATATAATAATCAATGAAGGGATCAAATGATTAATTTAAATATATGAATGTGCAAAATAGGAACTCACTTTTTTGCATGCAAGTGTGAACAAGAGGACTTTGGAATGATATGATTCTCAATACATGAAAACCAATTTGACTATATAATATAAGAAAAATCACATAAGAGACAAATGGGCCTAAAATATCTGTGAAATGAAAAAAGCTATTATGCTGATATCTAAACAAATGGCTGAAATATTAATTCAAATGAAAAAAAAAATATTCACAAAGCCTTTTCATCATTCATTTTAATTTAGTTCTGCACAACTGATGTTTTATATTTCCTATACATTACCTAAACTACAAGTACTCAACAGCACTCCTTGTCTTGTACTTTAAAAGCTATAACAACCATGGTACAAGTCACACATATTGCATATGTAAAAATATGATATTTGAACCCAGCTCTGTCTATGTATACAGTTGATCAGAAATTTTCTGAAAAATGGTGTGCTGTTAAAAAAATGCTAATTGCTTGATTCAGAAACATTAAGTTAGAGATATGTTATATTTAAAAACTTTTTGTTCAATTCAAGGAAGGAATTCAAGGGGCACAAGAGTGTAGCCCAGGCAGATTGAAGTGAAGTGCTTTTGGGAGCTGCAACCCAGAACATCTGATCCAGTTAGGATTTCAATCTGTCAGTTACCAACTTTGCTGATGATCTCTTTCAAGTGAAAGAGTGAACTAACATTTCTGAAATAGATTTTCCTACAATTTTCAGGTTTTTTGGATTTTTTTTTCATACTGTAATTTATACTCAACACTATTGAGATGATATTTCAAAGTAATCAAAGTCCATTAAAAAAAGTACTTCAGGACAACACTTTCCATGTTTTCCTGATACTATATTCTATGGAACATAATGACTGATTAGTATTTTGTGTGCATGTTATAAAACATGGTTTCTTAAAACAAAAATAATTATGACCTTAACGTGTCAATCTGTGTCAGCAGAAGAATAGTTACTTACTGCTGATATACTGGTAGTTAGGGATACATTTGAGGCAGTGAAATTCAAACTTTTCTGATGATATACAAGAATTACATAGGAGATAACACCTTTTTGGCAAAGGAGACAGTAACCAGTAAATTTTGAAAAAGAAAAGGAGCATAACTTACCCTCATAAGCACTAAGCTGTAAGGAAATGAGAGAATAATGGCTAAGAGTCAGACTCCAAGAGATATGTTTTAGATAGTGCAAGTGATATGTTCTTGAAAATCTTTTTTCCTCTCTGAATTCTGAAAAAACAACTTTTTACAGCTAAATGGTCTACAGATGTAGGTGAAAAGGCAACAAAACTGGCCTAAAGCTATTAAATACTTTCATTGTCTGCATTTAAAGGTTGGCACAGATTCTTCATTGTTTTGCACTATGCTACAGGTATATTTTACTGCTAGAGAGAAACAACTCAGTTCACAACTGAACTCAGTGGGGCTTACATTTCTGTTTAGTAAGATCTGACCCATGGTACATGTTGCAGAAATGCTACCTAAGTGCTGCCTAAGACCTTCCCATGTGCCTGTCATATCTCAGTCACCCTGAATGGCAGGTTAGAGCTAGTCCCAAACTTTCTGATGGAAAAGTGGCTTTTCCTGCTAACATCACAAAATATTTCAGATATAGTGAGTGATCTTTTAGTAACTCAGAGATTTATTTTGTAGCAATCTTGCTAGCCTGCTAAAGAATGAAGAACATTGCCTATGCTATGCTCGCTCTTCAAGGCACACTCATGGGTTCCTGGAGACCAGGAGCTCCTGGAGGGCTCCTGTTCGTATCCATGAGTTCTGCTCTCTGCTTGAATCTGAGAGTTCAGGCATCCAAGGAGATCCTCATAGGGAAGACCAGTGCTGCCAGTGCAGCATTCAGATAGGATCTCTCTTGCAAGGATCTTCAGATCCAGTGCATCAGCTCAGTCCCTTCTTTTTGTTCTAGGAGAACAAATAGGGCTTGTACGTGTGTTGCTCAGTAAGCATTCTGAACCAAAGGCTTATATTGCTATGAACAATTGTAAAAAGCACTGATTAGTGGGTTTTGGGGGTGAGATTTTTGGTTTGGGGTTTGTTTTTTTTTAATGGCTAATAATTGTTCACTGCTGTAAGCTTTTGATACGTTATTTTTCTCAGTCCTGGTCTAGCCAAGGCTCTAATATTTTGTTACTTGAGAAGTACAATGTGCACATTAAATGACATATTCAGAACTTTGCAGAGATGTTCTGCTTCCTGCTTGATTAGCTATTTGACAATTCCATAGAATCATAGAATAATTTAGGTTGAAGGACAACCTCAGGAAGTTGTTTAGTTCAACCCACTGGCCAGAACAGGTCGGCCTTGTAAAACAGGAAAAGTATATGGCTGAAGTTCAGAAAAAACTTTTGTCCAAGGGTACTGTGTGGGAACAGTGGCAGGAAAATGGAAATAACTGGTGCAAGATCACTTTTCAATAATCTCAGAAGGAAAATACTGTGAAATAGACAAGCCTAAGCTTAAACTAAATGTACTGATGTCAGTCTAGCTGTTTAAAGGTTAGACTAAAAAGATCTCTACACCATGATGACAAGAAGGGCTGCATAACATGAACAAGGACAGTGATATAAAGCAAGTTTAGGAGCTCAACACTGCAGTGAATATTAGCTTAATCCCAGGGGCTCTACTCTGCTTCAGTAGACAGTTCCCTACAGCATCCTTTCTTAGTAACTCCATGACCAAAATTGAGATAATATACAAAGTAATTTTAAAATTCTTATAACTAAAATAATACCAAAACTAACAGTTTACTTTATTTAGAGAGGCTTTATTAGTTATTTGTGTTTTTAATGGAACTTTCTTGGGCAAATATCAGTCACATTATTAGACAGAGATTAAATCCATTATTTGGCCAAGGCAGAGTTCCTTGCTTAAAGGATTAGCAGACTTTTGCTTGTTACCTTAATAGTTAATGATTTAGGACATTTTTCCTTCTGTGCCTCAAAATCCTTCATGGTTTTTGCATCCCATATCTAACAAACAGCTGTGCCCAAAAGCCTAAATGAAACAACAGGTTTCATTTTATCAGTTACTTCCCATTGCAAAATACATTGTGTTCTTTAATAAGCCAGGCAAGTTTGCAGTTTCTGTATGTGTCCTGGTTTCAGCTGAGCTAGAGTTATTTTTCTCCCTAATAGCTGGTATAGTGTTGTGTTTTGGATTTAGGTTAAGAATAATGATAACACACTGATGTTTTAGATGTTGCTGAGCAGTGCTTACACTAAGTCAAGGACTTTTCAGCTTCTCTTACTTCTCTGTCAGTGAGGAGGCTGGAGGTGCACAAGAAGCTGAGAGGGGACACAGCCAGGACAGCTGACCCCACTTGGCCAAAGGGATATTCCATTCCATATGATGTTATGCTGAACAAAAAAACGGGGAGGTTGGCTGGGGGGCAAGCAGAGCTGCTGCTCAGGAACTGGCTGGACATCTACCAGAGGATAATAAGCAATTGCATTGTGCATCATGTATTTTGTATATTCTTTTATCATTATTACTATTTTCCCTTCCTTTTCTGTCTTATTAAATTGTCTTTATATTAACCCATGAGTTTTACCTTTTTTCTGATTCTCTCCCACATCCCACTGGTGGGGAAGTGAATAAATGGCTGTATGGTGTTTAGCTGCCTGCTGAGTTAAACCATGACAATACATTGATATGTTAACCATTTTGCCAGAAACTACTGTTATTCCAACAATATATTTTTGAAGAGTTTATTTGGGATGCTTTGTGCTTTTTTTTCTTTAGCTTTTAGTAGGTAAAATTTCTAAAATCCGTGGTCACCAAAGCCAACTATTACAGCTGCAATAGTCTAAGTTTGTTTGTTTGGTGGTTGTTTGTTTGTTTGTTTGTTGTTTTGTTTGTTTGTTTTGTTTTTTTTTTTTTCATGGAGCTGAGTCCAAGCACCTGTAAAAGCTTTGCTGTCTTTAGGACTTTGCCTATTGTCGTATTACAGCTTTAATAGTTGGCTTTCGTGATTTAGTTTCATTTTCTGCAGTAAGGAAAATCATATTCATCATCCTTGCTGCCAAGTGGTTTGGAAGTGTCTTTAGCACAGTTATTTGTATTGCTGGGGTGAAAGTGATGCAAAAAAGTTTGTTTTCATGAGAATTTGGGGTTAATTTTTGGTTCTTAGTAGCCAGAGAATTCTACTTATTTTTCTAATTCATTGGCAATACAGAAAAATAATGAACACCATGGTGATGCAAGTGAATGATTTTACAAAATATGTATTTCTTTAATATTCCAAAGTGCCATAAATTTTGTACTTATGAAGTTTAATACATGAATGGAACATGCAATAGCCCATTCCAAAATATAAATTTATTTTCTCCTACATTAAAATATTCAGTCACTTGGATCCTGATCATCAAAACATCAAAGCCAACAAGAGACTTTTCAGTTTCAAGTACTGAATTAAAAAAAGGACAGTGAATATTCAAAGTAAGCTCAGAGTGTGCTTAGACAAAAATTTCAACTAGTACATTAGTGATAATCATGATATAGTCATGAACTAATTGAGAAAAAAATGCCTAAAAAGTTTATCCCACATTCAACTTATGTATGTGTTAAGCCTTGAGCATGAGACGCATGCAGTTAATTCCTGCCTTGTGCCTATTTGCTGGTGTAATTCTGTGCCATTCATTCACATATTACATGAATGTAGCACCTGTAAATAACTGGAGTTATTCTTCTTCATGTCAGAGGCTGCAACACAGATTCATATACTGGAAAACATCATGTTTGAAAAATCTGCCATTGCTGTCTGGGGACCACCATTTGTAGTCTACCCAATTTATACTGAAGTTAAGATTTACGTTCTAAAAATATTTGTCAATACTTTAGGAAGACATGGTAAAGGTAAAGTCATATAGTTGTGAAGTGATGATGCAGAAAGGAAGTAGCAGATTCATAACGGAAATGTGCTGGAATTATTATTGATTTATATATAGCTGGAATAATTTCCTACAATTCTGTAAAAGTAAATACAATATATGACTAACAATGAAATGATATGCAGACGGTTGCAGTTCTAGTCACACTGAAGTAAATGAGATTTTGATGAGAGATTTTGATGGCTGTTCTCTTTCTGAAACAAACATGCTCTTTTTTTTTTTT
>WEKW01012786.1:16568-31097 GCA_013389905.1 Sula dactylatra
AAAAAAAAAGAGGATATGAAGGTGCCACAAAATCAGAACTGAGCCAACCTTTTCCTTTCTGCTTCTTAAAATGTGAATGAAAAGGATGACATGCAAAATAAATATTTTAAAGATAAAATAAAGGAAGTTTCTTGCCCCAGTAGTCTAAGTGAAGAGAAACAGGGCAAGGAAAAATGTGAGCACAGTTTGAAGAGTTCATAGAATCATAGAATCATTAAGGTTGGAAAAGACCTCCAAGATCAAGTCCAACCGTCAACCAAACACCACCATGCCTCTTAGACCATGCTCTGAAGTGCCGTGTCTACAAGTTTTTTGAACACCTCCAGGGATGGTGACTCCACCACCTCTCTGGGCAGCCTGTTCCAGTGCCTGACCAGTCTTTCAGTAAAGAATTTTTTCCTAATATCCAATCTAAACCTCCCCTGATGCAACTTGAGGCCATTTCCTCTCATCCTATCACTAGTAACTTGGGAGAAGAGACCAAGGTTGTGAGTTGTACACCTAAAAGGCAGACATACAGACTTGAAGGGAAAGAGATATTTGCTGAAGTGAAAGTCCCAAAATCTGTACATATCATAATAGCTTTATGCAGCTAAACAGTCTTTCAAATACTTTATTTCCATCAAAAATGTAGGTTTTTCAGTCTGTACATTCTCTCTACAGGCTGTCTCCTCACACAGTCTAGCAATTCATCATACAATAGTCTGATGAACATTTATCATCCCAAGGAGAATGAGAAAACATGAAGAATAATAATTCCAAAATTGGTAGAACAACAGGCTGTGATAAAGTCATTATCAGAAATCAGTGTTAAGTTAGCCAGTCCTGCTCCAGAACTCGTATTTCATTGCCTCAAAAATGTCAAAGATTTATTGAAAGTAGTATTTATCATAATGTTAAACACATGGGAAATGAATACAATTTTACCTATTTCCTTTGTGTAACATAAAAGCCCCTTGAATTTTAATATTCAGAAATGTAATACTGCTAAATATAAAGATCTATACAACATTAATCTGCCTGTATTTAATGTTTCCATGCCATCCTAGATACATTTTTTTCTTTGCTACTACATATATTCTTTGTTCTAATAAAATGTTCCTGGCTAATCTGCATCATCTCTTTTTTCAAAACAAAGCCAAAACAGTTAGTGTTTTGGCAATTCTCCAAAAATTCACTTTTAATTTATTACCATTCTAACTGAAGATCTGCTCTAGTGACTGGTGAATGCATTTTCAGTGCATTGTAGAGAATAACTGTTCTTTAATTATGGAGTCTGAGAAATTTAATCTCAGTCTATATGTAAAATTTTTTCATTATTAAAAAAGTAAAATGCCTGTACCTAAATATATAGGAATTATGAAGAACTATTCAAACACTTATATAACAAATGCCTTAGTGTTCAAAAAAGTCCAAAAGACAATGTATTGACAGCAAATAGTTAGCAAAAACAGTTAGCAACAATAAGACAAGCTTGATATACAGTTAAAAATGAAAATTTTAATGCACAACTACCTTTTTAAAATGTTCAGAAACACCAGTCATTCATTAATCACTCTAAAAACATAAAAATGTTTTACTATTTCTAGCAATGGGCAGAATTAGGTGTCTAGGAAAGAGTATTAAATAAAAAGAGTAGGCATATCACAATGCATCTTCAGAATATTCTCCTACTTTGCAGTCAGGAACCTGCTGAAACAGATCGTAGCATAGCTGTGATAAACAGCCATTTCTATTCCTTAAAGTTTAAGTAACTGCCAGGTAAAAATTTGCCTGAAACTTCCGAGCTCTATTTTTGGCAAAAAAAATAATTGTTCTCAGCAAATTTTCTTAAAGTCAATTGTACCATGACTGAACTCAGTCTTTCAGTGTTTTACTCCTGTAGAGATGACCTTCAGTTGAAACTAAATCTGTAAAAAGCATAAATCTTCCTAAACTATTTCAGGTATTAAAGGTTGTGAACTCATAAAGGAAAATCCAGAAAACCTAACCTTAAATCTTAGGAGGTAAGTAAAGATGGAGTTGATCTGAAAGTGCTGTTAAATAATAGATAAAGAAAACCACGTTCTGGTGGAGAGGCCAGAGTAATCATCCTTGAGAGAAAAATGGCAAAAAAAAAAAAAAAAAGAAGAGGGGAAAGAAGGGACAAACTTCATAGAGATGCAGATGAGAAGAAATGTTTTCTTGAGAAAGAAGAAAAAGAGACTATGGGATGCTTCATAATGGCTGGTCTGGAAAAGTCCTGTGCTTTCTGAGCAACTCAGAAGTAGGGAGTGTTCTTTGTCTGAGGTAGGAAACAATGTAGGTTGTAGCTGTGCAATGTTTAGCCATTGGAACAATGTCGAACTGTGTTAGAGGTCTCATAGAAACTGATTCTCTCAGCATCTGTAGTAATATATTATTCGTTAGAAGTAGTGATGATATCATTCAGTCTTTACTGATCAGTACAAAGTATCTCCAGGAATTTTTGTAATTTAATTTCTTACAAAAGTAAGGGTTCATGACTTTTTATAAATATTCAAATTCATAGTATCATCAGAAGAACTCATAGTGATATCTGGAAAAAGAAAATTCCTGCATTAGCAAGTAAAAAGGAAGAATGGCAGTGGTAACTTGCGGACAAGGAACAGATCAGAGTCTTATCTTTATGAACAGTGATATTTAAGGAAATTTTTCCAAGGGACTTCAAAGACATGAAGAAAAAGTTTACACTGCAGTTTATATGATAACTCAAAATCTAACAGAAAAATAATAGAAGTCAGTGTGCTGTAAACCATCTATTCTCCCCAGCTTGTTCTTGTGTATAAACAAAATGTGTGTATACATAAACACAAAAGTTAATCTGTTATTACATTAATTAATTGACTTTGCATATATATGTATATATGCATCTAAAAGTCCATTTCATATTTTGGATGGTATAAGTTATGTGAACCCTGGATATTTAGTGGCCACTCAAGTAACACTGTTTCTAAAAAAGAAGAGTCTGCTGACAAGTAAAATCTTCACAGCTGCTGTAGGAAAATCTGTAGGAACATTTCAGAAACCAACCCTGTTTCATTTTGGGCGTTAAAAGACTTTTGTGACAGAATTAGTTGAAAATGGTCCTTTTAGGTTTGTCTGGGTAATTGGAAGCATTTTTACGCTGTTTATCAGGCTAGTTTTTAGCGCAGGTGGTCAAGCCAGGAGAAGATAAGGGCTCAGGACTGGTGTCATCTCCTGGCTTTCTTAGCTTTCCTCTCCAGAATTAAGGTGAACTGTGCTACAGAGAATTACTGACAGTGAGGAAAAAATGAGAATCTCGGCTATACAGTACAGTAATTCTCCTCTGAAAAATAGCCACTGTCCCTTAAACAGCTTTTATCACCCTTTCAAGCTTTATTTGGTTTTCAGTTATAGAAAAAAGATCTAATATGCTTAGCTTATACAGAAGCCTGGTCCTAATATTTCTTATATAATTATGTATTTCTGGCAGTATTGTATGTGAGTGGGTCTTTTTGATTTTTTTTCTTATTTTATTTATTCTCAGAAGAAAAAGGAACCAAAAAGTTTGTAGACCAAAATTGGAAAGCCTCACTTTCTTTTCCCCCACAAACGTGAAAGACTTTAAGTGTGCTTTGACACAGAATTTGAGAGGAATTTCACTTGAAAGAGTTACAACTAAATCTATCTACTCTTATGTAAAAATACTGACATGATTACAGTTAAGTTTCCATGCTGAATGTGAGGTTGCAAAAGGAATTTGTGCAGCATTATTTTATGATATCAGAGAACGGGGCATGATCTTAAAAACAGTGATATAATACAAAGATTTTGATTGTAATTTCAATTCTTTTTTCTTTTTCAGACAATGGTTGCTTGATATTTATTTTGGCTGGTAAATATCAAATGACCTACGAGTGTAAATCCTTTGTATACTGCATTAGTTTATACAGACACAAGCAGCACGAGATTAAAAATTAACCTTGTAAGTAAAAGCCTTGGTCATCTAAGTACTAAGGAATCTAGTGCTTCATTCACTTGGTATTGTCTCTATTAAACCCTGTATTGATTTCTTAGATCACAGAGCTTTCTGAACTACCCATTCTTGATGTGAATGGGTAGCTTTTTTAATTACAAATGCAAACCTAGTTAGAACTCATGTTACAACTTACAAACTATCTTAAAGCCTTTATTTACAAAATCAGTCATTACACAGTGAGAATGTGGTCTAACTTAAAGACTTACTTGGGTACATTTAAAGCATGAAACCTCTGAGATTCACATATAAAATATGTATTCATCTGTCTTAATACCAACAATAACAGCAGTGGAGTTAATACAGAAATCATTAAAAAAGAAATTGCTTTCTTCTAGCTTGTTTCTCATCATCTGGATTTATTTTTAACAGTTAAAGGAAAGAAAATACACTTGAGTAAGAGTAAACAGTAGAAAGCTCCTCAATACTCACAGCTCTTGCCTTAATTATGAACACAAACCCAAGAACTACGTTACAGATAAGTTATATCTTTTTCAGTCCAAAAACACATGCTATTGTTTGCTTAATACCAGAGTGATGAACTGCGTTTAATTTAGGGAATAACAGAATAGCTTTATTTTTTTATCTATAAATACTGTTATCTGTTACCTTTCTCATGAAGATTACTTTCTCTTCTCTTTGAATGTTTTTATTGTGGCAAGTGCTGGGCATCTTTAGAACATTACAGGAATCTCATTCTTTAGAATGAAGTTTCTTTAAATTTTCCTCATATCTGTACTAATTTTAAAGAAAAGAAAACTGAACAAAACATATATTAGTGGATGAATTTTGGAAAATAATAGAGCTTTTGCATTTAGAAAAATCTAGCTTTTGCTGTTTCAGAGGCATAATACAGAAGTCTTCAGTACATTGTCCTGGTTTCAGCTGGGATAGAGTTAATTTTCTTCATAGTAGCTAGTATGGGGTTATATTTTGGATTTGTGCTAAAACCAGTGTTGATAATGTAGAGTTTTAGTTGTTGCTAAGTAGTGCTTACACTAGTCAATGACTTTTTCAGCTTCCATGCTCTGCCGGGTGCATAAGAAGCTGGTAGGGGATGCAGCTGGGACAGCTGACCCCAACTGACCAAAGGGATATCCCATACCATATGGCATTGTGCTCAGCAATAAAAAGCTGGGGGAAGAAGAAGGGCGGGGTGGGGTGTTTGCAGTGATGGTGTTTGTCTTCACAAGTAACTGCATACATGATGAAGCCCTGCTTTCCTGGAGATAGCTGAATACCTGCCTGCCCATGGGAAGCAATGAATGAATTCCTTATGTTGCTTTGCTTCTGTGCATGGCTCTTGCTTTACCTATTAATCTGTCTTTATCTCAACCCATAGGTTTTCTCACTTTTACTCTTCTGATTCTCCCCACATCCCATCAGGGGGGAGTGACCAAGCAGCTGTGTGGCATTTAGCTGCCTGCCAGGTTAAACCAAAACATACATGTATTTAACTGCAGCACATCAAGGAAATAATGGGAAAACTGTTGACACTGACTCTGTTGCATATCTCTTGTGCATAGAAAAAGTTCTTTAGGGAATCTGGGTACAAGTCTAAGCCAGAACTCAACTAGGCTATGAATATTATTTTTGTGAAAGCACAGATTTATATAGTAATGTATTACCTGAATGCATAGGTACAAATCTGAAAGCTTTATTTATTAATCATACACAAGAATAATAGTTAAAACATGAAAAAATTAGTGTGTTGAAAAAGAAACATACAGTATTTCTGCTTTTTTTTTAATGACACAAAATCTTCTTTATTTTGTGCCATGATTTTAGCTAAGATGGACTTAGTTTTCTTCACTGTAGCTGGTATGGTATGTTTTGGATTTAGTGTGGGAATGGTGTTGATGGCACACTGATATTTTAGTTGTTGCTAAGTAGGTGCTAAGTGTTGCTAGGTGGTGCTTATACAGGTCAAGGACTTTTCTAGCTTCCCCTGCTCTGCTGGGGATTTGGAAGGTCAGGAGGGGAGGTGCTGATCTAGGCTGGGAGTGGGGATATTCCATATCATATGATGTCGTGCCTGGTATATTACCTGGGGGGAGTTGACTGGGGGAAAGAGAAATCACAACTTGGGGACTGGTGGTGTCATTCAGCATGTGGTGAGTGGTTGCATCACTTATTGTTTGGCTGGTTGTTTTTTTATCTCCACCCCCCATGTTTTTTCTCCCTCCCTCTTCCACCCCCCCTTCATTATATTGTCATTGTTACAGTTATTATTATTAGTAGTATTACTATTTTCTTTTAATTATTGAACTGTTCTTATCTCAACCTATGAGTCTTCTTACTTTTGCTTTTCTGATTCTCTCCTCCAATCCACTAGGGTTGGGGGAGTGAGAGAGCAGCTGTGTGGTGCTTAGTTGCTAACTGGGGCTAAACCACAATATTTTGTAATGGCCAGTGAAAAGTAGAAGTTCAGAATTATATTTAGGTTGCTATTGTTCTTTTTCCTCAATAGTGTGAGTATAATAAAGGAATTTGGTATTAGCTATCCAGTCAGAAAAGTAACATAATGTTGCTTTTGAGAATGTAAAGATCATGATAGGGCATTGAACAGGTGGTCAATACAGTAATAAAAAATCTATAAATATTTAGATAATGTATTATTCAAAATGATGTTATGTCCAGTTTCTAGTAGGATCAGCATAATAACTTAAGTAGGTACAGGGTGGAATTTATTTGTTTATTCATTGTACTTATACTATCCGATTTATAAATAAATAAGTTAAATACCACATTTTTAGAGAATTTACTTTTGAACAATGCTAAAATCTGTTTAATATTTAGCTTCTGTTAAGAGGCATAAAATCTACTTAAACAGATTTTAAAAAAATAGCAATTCAGTTTATCTGAAATGTAGGTAGACTAAAGGAAAAACTAGTTCCCTTGTGCTTCCTCAGGAACAGGTCAGTCATTTATGCTATATAATAACATTTCTTCATGGAAGTCTTTTTAATAAGCCTAAAAGATTGTTATTTTATGCATTTACTATAATAGCCCATAAAAATAAAAGTAAGTCTAGCAAACTCTTCCCTTTTGCACACACATCCACTTTTTTTAAAACAGATTACATTTGGAATTTCATCTAGATATTGTGCAATTCTTTTTCATGTTGTCTAAGTCACTTTTTTATTCTTGCATACTGAAAATGGTCAAGGAATATGTTCCTGTGGTGCTTTGTATGGGATTGAAAAGATGATTTGTTGTCCAACATCTGTTTTTACAGAAGTTCTTCAGTCCCCAGGGAAGATGCTAAACTTCTTTCTTTTTGTGGAAGTAAAGTGACATTTTCAGCTAGTGGGATAAATAATCATACAGAAATTACATCTAAAGTACTCTGAACAGGAGAAACTCTAATGAAGAGCAAAAAACATGTATTACACAAACCAAGAAGTTCTCCTTATGACAAACTACTCAGTACTCTTAGGAAGTTCAGATAAAGGGTGGCAGGATGGATATGGCAAGTAATGGGAAACTAGGGTTTAAAGACAATGAAGAGGAACTGACTGTGTCTAAAAATATAGAAGATTTCTTCAGAAGAAAAAAAAGATGTCTGAAGCAGTCTCAGGTGACATAAACTGAGGAGGAGCACAAGTCCCCTAGTTTCTCTTCTAAAACCTGGCTGAGAATGTTAAGTAGATTATTGGAGGGCCCAGCTCCTCTTCTTTATTAACACAGCATGGTATTTCTCATTTCCTCAAAGGCAATATAAAATATATCTCACAACTTTAAAAACTGAATCTAAAATATTAGTTGTGTTTTTAAACTTACCATAATGCTTTGGACAGAAAGAAAAAAAGTCTGTGGTACTTGTGGTGTTTTCTACTGAAATAGTTAACAATGACTTCCACACATTACATCTTAAAAAAGTAGATATTTTATAACCTATATTTGTTTTCCATAAGTTTATATGTATCTTCCTGCATCATATCAAATGTCAAAGTACATAAGATTTATAGTAAGTTTACTGACAAGTATATGTCTCTTTTATAACACGTTTTAACAACTAGGAAATTTAAACCAATAAAAAATTATTTTTCAGATATTTGTTTTTCTAGTTATTTGGAATACATTACATGGTTCTTTTAAAGAATTAGGATGCAGTTTAAAAACAAAATGAATTTTGATAAAATATCTCATTTGAAATATTTAATGCTGCCATAGTTCAACTATCTCTAAGGGCTGAGATAAATAATACATGTGATGCATTAGCAGAAAAAACATGCTTCATTTTTAACATTTTAGATGCTGGATCATGTTTAAAAACTCTTTTTGTTCCTAAATCTAGTTAGTATATTGATGAAAAAATCTTAGTATTTAATCTACTTTAAAGAAATTGAGTCCAAGGTAATATTTTGACTGCAAATTTACCTTCTGATCAAGATGTTCAAGCACAGCTTAAATCAACTTCTGTATTTTCACCATCAACTATAGTATTTTTGATGCAAGCAACTGCAGTTATAGAATTTATGTATCTGTTTTGGTTCACTGTTCATATATTTGTATAAATAAAACTAAATATAGATACCTTTTAAGAAAACATAAGCAATTAGTATTAAGATATGAAATATCATTAAGTTAATTTTGGAATCCATAATATTGTATGATAATAGTTGAATGTGACATTCTCTAAGCTGTCCTTTGCTTCAGAATAGCTATGACTAGTTTTACAATGTTGTACAATAACATTGTATGAAAGAAAAGTCTGCAGAATATTGAGCATATCTGTGGTTTGCTTCTCATTAACAAGAAATGAGGTGACCAATGACTCAATTCAGGTACCCACATGTGCGGCATTAGTGCCCTTTGAGAAACCTTGGGATATCAGAGACATCTATACTGTGTTCACGGACAGGTCACAGACCTATTAACCCTTCTGGATTGGCAGCTAGAGGCCAATCAGGCAACCCTAGGACATCTCAAAGGACACCAGAAGTCTACATGTTGGAAACTGAAAAATTAGATAACACTCTTGGCTATAGGAGCAACCTGATAAAGAGGAAAAAATAGATTGTGATACATAGGGTTAGTCAAGTATATTCAGTGATGACTTTGTCATACTCCGTGTATCTAGAAAGTGAGAAGATTAAACTTTTTACAGAAACATCCTATTCTGAGGCCATGTAAAGATCTGGTAATATTGCAGTTGTACTCCTGAAAGGAAAAGAACCTCCATTAATGTCTAGGCTGCCTTAGATGGATGTATTAAAGCAGACTGGGATTGTTTCTTATTCCATACAGTTGACAGCCTATTAGGCAACTGAATGAACTAGAGTCCCTGGAAGGATGCAATAGCTGGCACAGAACTATGAAATAGTGTTTAACTTGTGAACATACTGAAGCACAAAAAGCAGAATACCTTTTTATGCTTTCTCTAGAACTGGATCTGTCAGCACTGGTCCTGAAACAGAAGGGTACATAACATGGACAATGCAGACCAAAGTGATGAATGAGGATTAAATTGAATGCTGTGGACATATTAGATTAAGGCACATTCAGCACCATCTGGCCTAATTAATTTGCATGTATGAAGACAAGCAAAGAGGAGGATTTATTTTTTCTTTTATCTTTCTTTGTATTAGCTTTCTAGTGGAGAAGATGATATTATAAAGAATGATAGATAAGTTTCCCCCTCTTCCTTTACTCCTTGCTAGAGAGAATTTTACCAGTTTAGCATAATTTTAAAATACTTTGCTCCACTTCAGAAGTGAGTAGAAAATTGTAACTCAAAAATATTGCCTGTATTCACTACTACTGTTCAAAGTTTTTAAGAGAAAATTAATTTGTTAATTAAAACACTTGAAAATTAGAAAATAATTTAATTGACTTATACAAAGAAATGTTTTCAGCAAAAGTTTAGCAGTAACAGCACAATCTCTGGAAGCAACGTCAGGCTTCACAGGATGATTACAGACCTGTGGTTCCTATATGCAGTGAGAAGACATGAAAGGCCAAAGCTCAATTAGTTGAAATTAGCCAGTGTTGCTTCAGATAACAAGAAGCACTTTAAGTATGTTAATAGGAAGAGGAGGTCTAAAGAAAACATTAGACTGATACTTGTTGAAGATGATCATCTGACTAATAGGGATGAAGAAAAAGTGGAGTCATTCAATGCCTTTTTTGCCTCAGTCAGACCTTGGGCTACCTGGTTCTCTGAGTTAGAGAACCACAAGTGTGGGAACAGTGACTTTCCATTTGTGGACACTGAAACTGTAAGGGACCAGTTGTATCAGTTGAATGTTCACAAGTCTATGGGGCCTGATGGGATTCATCCCAGAGTTCTGAAGGAGCTAGCAGATATTATGGCAGGACCTCTCTTGATCATCTGCCAAAGGTCTTAGGGGTCTGGGGACATCCTTCTCTGGAAGCTAGCCAATGTTATTCCTATTTGCAAGAAGTATGTGAGGAAAGACACAGGGAACTACAGACCTGTTAGTCTAACCTCAGTTCCTGGAAAAATTAGAGAAGATCCTACTGGGTACTGTTGAAGGGCATTTGAAGTACAATGTAATCATCAGGCACATTTAACATAAGTTTACAAAGGGGAAGTCCTGCTTAACTAATTTGATATCCTTCTATGATAAGGCCACCTGCCTAGTGGATGAAAGGAAGGTGGTGGATGTAGTTTTTTTGGATTTTAGTAAGGCTTTTGATATTGTCTCTCACAGCATCCTTCTGGTCAAGTTGTCCAACTGTGGGATGAGCGGGTTCACAGTGCGCTGGGTGAAGAACAGGCTGAAGGGTAGAACTCAAAGGGTTGTAGTGAATGAGGCTACATCTGGCTGGGGACTGGTTACCAGTGCTGTTTCTCAGGGTTCAATTCTAGGGCCAGTCCTGCTGGATACATTTGTCAATGATCTGGATGCAGGAGTTGAATGCACCGTGAGCAAGTTTGCTTATTGATACCAAACTGGGAGGTGCTGTTGACTCTCCTGAGGGACAAGAGGCCTTGTGGAGGGATCCAGATAGATTGGAAGACTGGGCTATGATTAATGGGATAAAATTTAAAAAGAGCAAATGCTGGATTCTGCACCTGCAATGGGATAATGTAGGGCACAAGTATAAATTTGGAGAGGAGTGGCTGGAGAGCAGCCCTGCAGAAAGGGATCTGGGGCTGCTGGTTGACAGCAGGGCTCAATATGAGTCAGCAGGGTGCCCTGGCAGCCCAGAGGGCAAACTGCATCCTGGGGTGCATCAAACACAGCGTAACCAGCTCGTCAAGAGAGGTTGATTATCCCGCTGTATTCAGCGTTGGTGCAGCCTCACCTGGAGTACTGTGTGCAGTTCTGGGCCTCACATTTTTAGAAGGATGTGAAGGTACTTGAATGCATCCAGAGGAGGTGAAAGCTGGTGAAAGCACTGGAAGGAATGTCCTATGAAGAGAGGCTGAGGACTTTGGGCTTGTTTAGTTTGGAGAAAAGGAGGCTGAGTGGTGACCTCATTTTTCTCTGCAGCTTCCTGAGGAGGGGAAGTGGAGTAAGTGGTGCTGAGCTCTTCTCCCTGATACCCAGTGACAGGATGCATAGGAATGGTTCAAAGCTGCATCAGGGGAGGTTCAGACTGGATGTTAGGAAGAATTTCTTTAACAAGTGGGTGGTCAAAAATTTCAAGAGGATTCCTAGAGAGGTGGCTGATGGCCCAGGCCTGTCGATGTTTAAGAGGCATTTGGACAATATTCTTAATAATATACTTTAACTTTTGGCCAGCCCTAAAGTGGCCAGGCTATTGAACTAGATGATCATTGTAGGTCTCTTTCAACTGAAATGTTCTGTCCTGTTTTATTCTATTCTATTCTAGAAAAGGAATGGCAATTTTCTAGCTTGGCAAAAATTGAAGAGTTCTGTGAGAATAAGAAAAGCCACCACTCTAGCCCAAGAACCTCTTTTTCCTGAAAAATTTCAAAAGCCTGCTGCAAAGTATAAAATTTTTGAACAAGGCCTAAAAAGCTAACAGAATGAAAATTGCTAATTGTTAATGGAAATCATTGTTAACTATTTGATCTATATATATTTCTGCATATTTATTTAAGTAAAACAGAATGGGTTTATCTAAGAAAAAAAAAACTTAAAAATTACTTCTTGATGCTTTAGTTGAAAAAGCCAGAATTATTGGGTACCACAAGCAACATCCAGTTAGCACTAAAGAGCTACTAACAGTACTAACTTCCAGAAAGTAAAATCCTCCAAAACATGATTTATTCTCTAATGTTTAGCTCTAGATATATAACTTATATTTCTGGTTTTATGCCCACACACTTTCTTCATTTTATAGCTCACAAAGAGAATATTAACAAGCATTGCACTTTTTTGAGTTTCTCTTTCATTGTATTCTTTTAGTGTACAATGCAGTGAGAACAATTCCTTGTGATAAATTCCTAAAAATGAAACTATTATTTTTTAGTTTAGCTGCTGAATTTTAATATGCAAATTCATATATAAAAATAGAGTGGTATTTTTAGGGCTATATTTTAAACACATTTAATTAGGACAGTCTTGGAAATATGTTGATACACTGGTATTCAGTTATTACTATTACAGTTCAAATAACTGGAAAAGCAGATGCTCGTTTTCTTACGGGGGGAAAAAATCACTTACAGACTATCTTGGAAATATGTATGCCCATTTTTTCTGTAGTTCTAATCTTGGAACTAATGGCGAAGTCTTCACTCCCCCTGTATTTTCTAGGCATCTTACAGGCTTCCACAAGTTTTGATGAGGAAAATGAGGATGCGAATGCCTTAGATTCAAACAATTTTTTTCTGTGGTTAAAAGGAAAACATCTGTAGATGGATGTTTTGGGGCATGAGTTTTGTTGGCAAGAGTACTGTTAAATCTCTGAGCTATAAAGTTGTGAAGAAAGCATAGATGTTTGCAAATAATGTTGGGAATAGGAAGATTCATCTGCCCTGATAGTTTATCTGCACAAGTGTGTGGTCTGGTCAAACACAGAAATATATATGAAAAATTGTATACTGAAAGTACAGGGCAAACACATTAAGGACTGCATCTCTCTCTTTTTTTGGGTACAGTTGTGTGTTTCAACTTAAAAGTGATATGTGCATATGTGTCTATGTATATACATATATATATACACATATAAACTGAAAGTTTTAATAGCCTCATCTTTTTAGCTACATTCTGAACTTGTATAAATTATGAGGTGGGAAAGTTCACATCTGTATGTTGAAGAAAAAGTATTTGAAAAGACTGTTCATGTAGGGAGTTTTCTTTGGTTTTGCTGTTTGTTTTTTCAAGTGGCATTTGACTAAAATTTATCAATATTCAAATTTTCATATGTGGAAATAAAACTTTTGGTTTGGAACTACAAAATATTTTCTGTTATATTAATATAGTACACATAAGCAAATAAATGAGTCCTTTAAGTCATGCAACATATTTAATCCTTTACTAGAAGTTATCAAATAGATTTTTTACTAAGATATAAAACTATTTAACTCAGTCATTCCAGTAGTATTTAATGTTAATCTTCTATATTGCCAACCTTGGGAATATCTAACCTTACTGAGTTATCTTACTTCTTAAATTATTTTTTTGATTAAAAGGGTATACAAAACACAAACACACAGTGGTTAAGGGATGAAAAGACTGTCCATGCTTACTTTAAACTATACAAAAAAGAATGTATACCTTTTATATTAGAAAAGTACAAGTTAGTTAGAATTATGTGTCTGTTTAGACAGGCTAAAATTAATGTTTTCCATTGTAATTTCCCCACTTTATATGCTCCTTTCCAGACTGTAATATATATTTGGTTAGTAAGAATCCTAACAATACTCTCAAAACAGGAAGAAACTATTAAAAATGTTGAAGGATAATGAAACTTTTACTTCTTTGTCAGGAGATGAATAGTTTTCAGAATTTTTTCTTCTATGTTATTTTGTGACACACCTTAAACTGTTTTAAATCAAGCTAAGAACTACACTGAAGACCCACAAAGAGATCTCATCTTCCGGAAGAAAAAGGTTTGATTAAGATCTTTATCTCATTTATGAGTACAGATAACCTCAGTTAGGCCATAGACTTCATTAGAAATTTTTTATGCTTGTGAATGGAATATTAAGAACTGAAATATGGAATAAATTTCACTCTTTAAAAATACTGAAATATTGAAACTTCATGTTTAAATGAACACTAGTTTCTATAGTATGCTATCTTTTCTGATAATACTATTTTATATTTTACATTAGAATGGGATAGTTCCAATTTATAGGATGGTTGGAAAGTTTATGCCTTTAGTAGGTGCAAAGAAAATAAACATAACCAAGTATAATTTCAGAGTACACTTCACTTATGTCAAAAGTTCTTTGCTTATAATGAGACCTTAATCAGATATTTATTAGGTTGCCATGCTTTCAGTGTATATTGCATGACTTTTAGAAGAGTTTTATTGGATTAAATATTTTGAGTCATATATTTGCAATAGAAATAAGTGCAATCATTCATGCACTTATGTAATTATTTTCAATTACTTGAAGTAAA